>PVJO010019906.1:0-33493 GCA_004026905.1 Hystrix cristata
TCCAGATGTGTATTTCCATAGAAGCCAGGAGTGTGTGAGCATGGTAGGATGCACAGACCGTGGCACGGGATGGGTGTGTTTAGATCCTGTCTTGTCCCCTCAATGGTCTGTGACTTTGGACGCACTCTGTCAGCCTTTCTGAGCTGCATTTTCTCACCTAAGAAATGAAGACAGTAATAACACCCACACTGCAGAGTTGTAATGAGGGTTGGATGAGCCAGTGCATAGAAAGACCTGAGCCCTGTTCCTGACAAATAAACAGGAGTGCTAACTCAGCACTTGCCACTGTTCCTATTATTATTATCACAATGCCAAGATTTTGCTTTGAACTTAAAACAGCTTTTAGAGCTGGAGAAACATTCACCACCTACTTGTTGGTCTCTTCAGAAGATTAGCAAGAGGACCAGGGAGGAGATCCACACAGACAAGTAGAAGCAGGGGTCCCCTTATAGCCCGTCGTGTGACTCCTGCTCTCTGGGTGTGTCTGGTGCCCACCGGTCCTCCTTGTTCATTTGTTCACACACTGCATCCCCTGAGCCTGCCCTCCCTTCTCCACAGCTGCAACAGGAGGCACCCCAGAGACCTCCAGGGCAGCCGGTTCGCCAAGGGACAGGGCGGGGAGAAAGTGGACCTTAAAGGCCTTCCCCACATACTGGTTATCTGCACTTTGGACTGCTGCTCTGGACCTTTTGTGATTCAGGAAGGATGGTCATATGACAGAACAGGAGACATCATGCCCTGTAGCTACGTGGACACAAGTGTATGTTGTCATCCCCTTTGTGTCCCTCTAGCTGAAACAGACTTAGCATGCATTTTCCACTGTGCCTTGGGAGCTGGCTATTTCAACCTCAGAGGATAGGAGGTCACTCATTACAAAGTTTACACCACCAAAGCTGTCATTGTTTAGATTCTGTCTGAATGCCAGTTGCATTTAACAAGATACTGTGTTTCTGAGTGTCTGGGTGTGTGTACCAGTATAAATGTGTGTGCACATGTGTCTGAGTGTGTGTGCATGCCTGTGCACGCCTGCATGTATGTACCATGTAGGGGTTCTGCGATTGTCACTTGGATTCCACAGCATTAGCAACCACCTCTGTTGCATTGCCTTGGTTGAGGCTTGGTTTGGTCTATGACTGTCATGTTCAGCAGAGAAGTGGGTATACTTGTAAGCTGTAGGTGTGGTATTTCAAGACTATTATGACGTGACAAGTTAAAGCCTTTTCTCATTAAAGTTGGGGACCTCTGCTTGCTGTTTTGTTCTTGAGCAGCCCCTTCCCAACATACATACACACACGCGCGCGCACACACTTCCTGTTTCTCAAGTGTTTTGGAGGGAGCTTTCTGTATTCTAAACTCCCCCTCAGGAACCAGCCCTAATCCAGATGGTTCTGGCTAGCTCTGGCAAGGCTTCCTTTCCAAGCCCCATGGCTTTGTCTCTGGAAGGCAGCACATCTCCCCAGTCCATACTGCAGCCATTAAGCCCTGGTGAATATGGCCACCCATCAAACCACATCAACAGCTAAGTTGATTTTTAGGTGGTAGCTGTTACTTACTAGAGGTGGTAACCTGAGAAAACGTGGCTACTAGTGCATTAATTTACTCTGAAAAGTGTAGCTACCAGATGAACTAGAAGGTTAGGATTTGGGCTTCATCAAACAGGGATTGTCCTCTACCCTAAGTCTTCATCTTTCATCTACTTTGGTCAAAACTGTAAGACCATCACTATTTATTTGACATAATAAGCATGTCTTTGAATGTGAAATGTTTTGAAACAGCTACAACCAAGGAGAAGGACAAAGAAGAGTTAAATTTGAGTCCACAAATTAGAAAACAAAAATATGTGTTGTCTATGATACTTGGTGCTAAGAAATCTAAAGAGGAATAAAACAAATCCCAGGCACCAAATTCATAGCCTGTTCATGGAGACAAGACATAGCCACCTCCATTGAGATCAGATTTTGTCCCAGGAATGAATCAATTAGAGAAGCGAGTAGCAAACTATGCTTTGCACAGGTTATGTGAACTTCCGTTATAACCAGTGTTGTAATTTCTCCTGGAGGAACGCGATGTCTTGGGATTCATGTCTTCTCTGGATGCAGTGGTTGACCATCGTGCTGGTAGTCATCCCACCCACCACCAGAAGCCACCTGATGTCTGCCTGTCCATCTCTGTCCATCCTCAGGACTAGAATCCTTAGGAGTCACTTTCAAGTTCTGTTTTGAAATTACCATTTCAAAATGCTATGCCTTGAAAAAAAGTATTTTTTTACCTACATAGTCATGAAAAAGAAAAGTGTTGTCATTTCCCGCAATTCAGATTGGGATAGCTGGCTTGTTAAACACCAGCTTTTTCCAAGGCATGTGGGTAAATGCTATTTTGAAAAAAAGAGTTTGTGTGCAACTTAGCTCCATTCTCACCCGAGAAATTCTACTCTCAAAAACAAAAATAACAACAACAACAACAACAAAAGAAACACGTATCAATCTACAAACTGACTGCCCCGAGCGGGAGGCACACGTGCCATTCCCGGTGCTGTCGCGGCTCTAAGGGTTGCTTGTTTAGGACTGGAGTGAAAGTTGAATCCAATGGCTGCCCGTTCTTTTTGCAGAGTTCAGGTAGTCACTATTTGGCACGTAGGCTGGACTGGGAATCGGATGACCTTTTGTTCCAGGCACAGGTGACGGGTGAGGGGCAGGTCTAATTAAAATCCCTCTAAGCGTCTCAGTTGTCATTAATTTTCAGTGGTGCATGAGCTCATGAAGCCTGGTCCTGTAGGAGCCATAAGCTTGCTCTGAAATGTCAAAACTCAAACACTTCTCAGCTTTCCTCTCGGCTCTGTTTCCTATTCCCGCCTTCCCCACAGCAGAGGTCAGGCGCGCTGTTTTGAAATACTAGTGCAGTGTGCAGGGGGAACAATATGTGTATGTTCACTTCAAGGAAGGCAGACACTCTGGAGAGGGGACTGGGGGCCTTCATAAAGCATTTCAAGGAAGCAGAGTATCGAATTAATGCTTTTTGTGCTAAAAACATTAAGGTATTTAAATGTGTTATTCTAATCCCTGTTTCAGCCTGGGAACAGAAGGATCTAATATCTTTTATTTAAATCCCAGCCTTCCTAGACTTCTGCATTCTTTTCAGCCTAGCACAGGAAGAGGCAGGCTGCAACCAGTCGCGCTCAGTGAATACAGAACTGTGTGTAATTCACAACATACATCCCATTCAGCTTTTACATAAAGTGCAGCTGTCCGGATCTTAACACATTCCACATCATTTCGCGGACACGTTAGGTGTTCAGAAACGAGGCTCCTGTGTGAGCGTCGCTTTAATCATTCTGTTTCCTGGAGGTGTGATAACATTGTCACAGACGCAAGTACAAATGCATAAATTCTGCACCCCCAGCAGAGTATCCTTATTTCAAAGTGAGCCCTTGGCCAGTGGTGAAGTAAACTGATCTTGAGCAGACAGAAGAAGTATCCTCCCTTTTTCTGAGAGCCCTTCTACAGGTTTCAGCCGCCGACGCAGCATTTATGGCTGTAACACAGGATAGAGTTGTAAGGGTTTGTTTAGTTAGTAAAAAATATCAAGTTGTCCTGACTGCTCACAATGGCACAGTGGCACAACGGACTCCTAGAAGCAGAGAAGGCTCACAGGCCATGGAAAGCACCACCAGCCATGTAATTGATAATAGCCTCAATTTTAAGCCAGTCTTAGGGCTTTTCCCTTTAAAATTCTTGGGCTTTTTTGTTTGTTTTGTACTGGAGAGTGAACGCAAGGCTGTGGTACTGAACTATATCCCCAGCCTTTGTTTTCCTTTATTTTATTTTATTTTTTACTAGAGATAGACTCTTACCAAATTGCTAAATTGCCCAGGCTGGGCCAGAACTTGTGATCTTACTGCTTCAGCTTCCCAGAGTGCTGGGATTACAGGCAATGTGCCACCAGGCCCCACTAAAATTCTTGTTTTTAATGGGAATTTTTAGAGTTTCAAATCAGGATTTAGATACTATGTAAGAGTAACTTCGGTCTGTTAGAATAGACCGTTTTAAAATTGTTCACATTTGAAATAGTAAGAGTATTAGCTTAGTGGTAGAATGTTTGCCTAGCATGTAAAAGACCCTGGATTTGATCCCCAGTACTGTAAAATAAAAAGAAATAAAATCCTTAATATTTGAGCTCTGGATAAGTCATCCAAAGGGAGGGTGCAGTATACTTTAAGACCCTATCAATAAAAGGATTTATAAAAGGGTTTAAAACTGTGTTTTGGGTGGTATATGTGTGTGATGTAATCAAACTTTATATTATTAAATGTTTAAAAAGTTAAATGCATTATTTGAACAATAAGGAAAATATCGGCCAATGATAATGTAATATAAAGAATATTTTTTCAAAGCTCTCTTTTTCTTTTTGTGGAGTGCAAATGAGAGCTCAAATTCTGTTTTTGAAAGTTGAGTCATACCTAGAAATTCTATTCTGGAATGTGGAAACATTTTAACTTAGTATTTTTGAAAAATGGATACTCTAATACCCTGTTGAAAATAACCTTTGTTGGTATAGAATGCATGCCATAGGAATGTTAAGCTTTCTGCAGTTTGAATTTAATATATGCCCAAATCTATCTGTTAAATTCCTAAAATTACCGTAGTATTGTACTACCAAGACAGAAAGCAAGATATTCACATGACTGCCTGCTTTGGCCCCCTCCTCATACTACTGTGAGCACAGAAACCTTCAGTGCAATCCGAGGAAATGACCTTACAGCTTATAATGGAAAAATATGGGAATGTTATCACAACCAGTGTTGACGTGTATTTCACAAAGGGGACTGGATTGCATCAGGTTTCATAGTTATTTTATGCAAATTTCTATCATCAATAATGATAGAGGTCCATTGTCTTAATGAGTCTGCAAGTTAGAAGCTTATTCTACTAGGCACTGTGTTAAATAGTTATTAGTAGCACAAAGGTATTCCTGAAGCATGTAAGATTGTGTTAGTATTTGATTTGAAAGTTGAGTTATTCCTAAAAAGTCTATTCTGGAATGTGGAAACATTTTAACTTAATATTTTTGAAAAATGCTCTAAAATTTGCAAAATAATTTTGCAAAGAACAAATGCCTGGTGAGGTGCTTAAACATAAAGACTGGGTAGTTTGCCTCACCCAACATTGCTGAAATCATTTGTAAGGACTTAAGTGCTTGGTGAGTTGGAATCCGTTAAGCCCTCAAAGTGCTTATGCAAGATGATATGCAGGGCTAGCAGTCAGCTTAGAATAGTCAAAGCATTATAGTCTAAAGTGGCAAGGGGGAGGAAGACTAGGCTCCTGTGTTTGCTCTCCCAGGAGAGCAAATTTGTGAAGCCAAAGATTGTTGCCACCCATTTGTTATTAGGAGCAGCCACAAAAGGCCTAGAATGGTTGTAAAGACATTAGTAGGAAAGAGAATGAAGACCACTGCATGTGGGTCAGGATGTTTGCAAAGAGTGCCAATTCCTAGATCACAGAAAGAGTGGACTGTTTTATCTACTTTCCATGAATAATAAATTTGGATCTCATAGAGATGTCCAAATAGTAGGGATAGTCTTGTATTCCTTTCATTCTTTCCATCTCTGAGTAGTCTGTCAGAAAGGCCCACCAATAGCATGTTCCTAGCTCTTTTATATGGAAGCCAATATATTTTTATTTAAATAGAACTGTATTTTTTCATTGTCCATAGTTATTATTAGATATGTAATTAGTCTTGGAATAATGATTTTGATAATCACCATTTATTGAATGTCTACTGTACAAATCCTTGAATTAAATATTAGGGTAGGGTCAGGTACAGAATGGATGGAAAAGGAATGAAAGATGACATACTGTTCTTGTGAAGGTTAGAAAGATAAATATGCTCCCACAGAATGGATACAACCAGTTACACTGAAAAAGTAGAGTGTATAGAAATAAATATGCCAATTAAATAATTTCATAGTCAATTCTTGAAACTTTAGTAGTCCACATTATCCCTGCCGTCTGTCATCCTGCATGTTCTTTCATACTGTGACTGATGAGATTAGGGAATGAAGGGAAACTTGATTATAGGGCATTTTTTAATATTCCTAATCTGACCAAAAATGAAGTGTGGTTTAGAAATTTTTAAGGATTAAGAGAAATTCACCCAGGTCTGGGGCTCCATGACACCTTACCCTGTGGAGGAAATTCTGGATAGGATGGAGCCTTTTGCCACTGAAGTGGCCAAGGCCAGCTCTCGTCCCTGGAAGCCTGCACACATGGCTCTCTTAACAGTTGTTCATGTGGCCGTCACTCTTACTCGCGTGGTCTAGTGGACTGTTCTGTCCTGTGTGAGCAGTCACTATTCATTTTACAATGTGCTGCACTCTAGTTTTAGCCCATAATTATGAAGCTGCCTCCTGGTCCGGTATTGTATTCTTTGAAATGGACATCAAATTGCTTTCACCATTGATCAATTATTCTTTCTGAGGCACAAACTCTTATGGCTTTCTTATTTATAGGACTGCTCCTCTCCATGTGTAAGCTTTTCTTGTGAGGGAGCCACTTAAGTCTACTTTAGAAGTGCAGTATTGAGTGAGACCCTTGAAATTTCGCCGGGTGCCTACCGGTGAGCTAGCCCTTCAGATGCTTACCCTCATTCCCACCTCTGCCACTGTGCCCTAAGGACCATTTTAGGCTCCCCAAACTATCTACTTTTGGAATTTGGAGGTACAATGAAATAAGGTTACATTCTGAGAGAACCACCAATTTCATGGCAGAGCTCAGATATAAAGTATTCCAGAAGGTATGGCAAGGGCCTGGACAATCAGCCTGTTAGGTCCTACAAAAGTACCCCAAGTGCATCTAAAGTACCCCAAGTGCATCTAAAGGAGGGGTACAGTGGTCAGAAGAGGGGATGTCAGCCAGGGAAGCATTTAATAAACAGATACATGGAATAGTCCAATCAGTTTTAAATTTTAGACCCATATATCTCAAATATATCTGCTTAAGAGAATTTTTAAATTGCTGCAATTTTTTAAACATTTAGGATAACTTACTAATATAAGAAAGACAATATAATATTTTGTTTCAATGGACTTTATAGTCAAAGAAAATCTCTTTTGTAGAATATCATCTTTAAGAGGAAAATGAACACTATTCTCAGAAAAATCTTACATGTTGTAGCACTCTGTTGAGCAGTTAATTACTATGTGTTTTATGCTTTTTATAGGTAAATTGGCTTCTGCATCATTATAAAAAAAGCATGCAGTCTTGTATGTTTTATTTTGACGAGTATTTCCCCCTACCACCTTCTTATGTGAGGCACCTAGACTGGAAGAATATCTTAAATGAACAATGAAAATTTATACTTACTAGTATGGTTTTGGTTTTTAAAAAAAAAGAACCTATGTATGTGCATGGCTTGAAAAAAAAGAGGACAATTCAACATTTCTGCTACGTGCTGAGTTACTATAAAATTTTTTATATGCTTCTTATGCTATAATTTAAGCTTAGCTAGAAAACCTTTGAACTGGAAAGAACCATCGATGCCAGCGGTAGCTGCTTCAGTGTGGCGCCAGGCGAGCAGGGTCAGCATCACTGTTCACATTCCCAGGCCCCACCTCCGGCTCTCTGAGCCAGTCTGTGTCTTTACGTAGTCTCTAGGTGATCATGGTATTCATAAAGATTTGAGACTCATCCGTTAAGCTGGCGCTCTTCAAGCTCCTTTTAATCATAAGGAGTGTATGTCTGGAATAAAGATATTTGGAAGCTCAGTTAGTGAAAGGTTTTGGTGAATCTGGTTAATTTGTAAGAGTTTGGGGTCTGATTGATTTTCTCTTGGATGTTCTTGGGTGGAGTTCCTCATAATCTTCCTGGTTCTGATGAACTCAGTGTTCAAATACATAATAATCTCTGTCCAACCCCCCTGGAAAACTAAGCAGCTGAACTTTGAGAAGATAGGGAATTGGTTTAAATTCTCTCACGATGTGTTGCACATCGGAACAGGGAAACCCACTCTGAGACCAGGTTTTTGTATATCAGATAAATAAATGCATAACTATTGATTCTGTAAAACCAGTTGCCCATGGTTTTACTTAAGTGCTTTATTTGAAATTTAAAGCTAGTTTTTAAATATTAGGAACACATATCCCATAAAACACGATTTCCCAGGATACTGAGATTTTTTTTAAGTCACAAAAGGGAAACTTCTCATTTTAGAATCTGTTGTTTTAGCCAGTAGAGTGGAGAGACTACCTCTGCACTTGATTGCATTCTTTGAGTTTATATTTTTATTCATAATGTATCAAAGTAGGTTATAGAAATGGCTCTTGCACCTCACTCGGCTCAAATGTGGCCTGGAGTCCTTATTTTGTGGGATGAACGCATTACATCCTGGGAATACTTACTAGGTGTGGCATGTCATTCCAGGTCATGAATTAAGATTACAGAAGAACTAGTTTGTTCTTTGTGGTAATTTGGCACACTAAAACAATGCATAAGGCTGAAGCGTAATGGTGCCTATTCAGTTCTGTGGAAATTAGCTCTTCAACATCTGTTTTGAACCCCTACTGTGTGCTAGAATTATATTTTCTCAAGGCATTACAGCTGAGCATATAATAAATCCTTGATGAGAATTTCATGCTTCTAAAATGCTGGGCCGTGGCTTGCTCTATTTACCCCTTACTTTTGCTCTTTGGAAAAAGGCAGCTGTTTGATATTTGTAGAGTGTGCTGTAAGCCATCAGAATCAGTGGCTTAGTTGACATCCAAATCCCAGAGGGGTAAACCTAATGAGTCTGTTTGACTTGTAGCTCCTCTTCTGTTGGTTGGCTTATCAATAAACTCTCTACTAGTTGGCTTAAAAAAAGAGAGATAGTATTCAAAAGAGAGAACTAGATAGGGAAAAGGGGGATAAAGAAGAAGGTTAAAAGAAAAGTAAGATGAAAGGGGAAAAAATGGTAAAGTGTAGCTACACTTGTTGCAAATAGGGAGGGGTGGGTGAATGGAAGGGAGGGGAGGGGAAGGGGGGAAGAGGGGGGAAATCCAAGATGTATCATGTACAGGTACAAAATAACCATGTTGATTATGATCATTATGTATACAATGCACCAATACATGTTCTTGGTAAAAATAAAAAATTAAAAAAAAAAATCTGAGGTAACCAACTTGTTAGGAAGAAAGGTTTTATTTTGGCTCACAGTTTCAGTGATTTCAGTCCATGGTGGATTAGTTCTGTTGTGGGCCTATGGCAAGTCAGTACATAATAACAGGGAGTGCACTGCAGATCAAATCCATCATCTCTGTGCTGGAAAGCAAAAATGAGAGGAAGAGATCCCATTAACTCCTGGAGAGCAGACCTCCCAGTGACCTCTGAAAGGCTCCACCACTGGTCACTGAGCTCTTATTACATGGGCCTTTGTGGGACACTTCAGATCCAAGCATATAGCACTTTCTAATGAAAACCAACAACTCTCACCTCAGAGAGCACCCTTATCTGTTTAGTTCCTTCCCTGTCCCACCTCCAAGATTTTTCCAGCCCCCTATTACACAAAGTGCCAAGTTTCCTTCCCCATGGGCAGCCATCCTCTCTCTCTAGCCACCTCTGGATTGCGAGTAAAAGACCAGGATGCTCAATGATTTCATGATATGTAGGTTGCGAAGTTGCAGCCACAGGCTTCGCGGAGCTATATAAGTTTCTGTTTCCTGCCCTCATGTGTTATCTTCATGGATGCAGAAGAAAGTTATATGTTGCATGATGGTCTTCTCAAGTGAAGTTGCCCCTCAGTGAGGGAATGATCAGCTTAAAGGGCGATTGGTGTAATCATGGAAAGAAGTGATTTCTGCAGAGGCTTCCAGCTCTTCCTATCCCTTTGTCCTCAGTGTGTCCGTAATTCCTGGTGTCTCCAAAACTCCTAGGGCAAAAGAACCATTTCAGATTCTGAAGTCGGTAAGGTCAAATAATTTTTTATGACCTAACAAATTAGTAGCCATTTGAGACAATAATGTACATGCATTAAAAGAAAAAATATTCATTTCCTGCATTTTCACAAAGTATTTGCTTCTTATCATCACGACCATAAGAACTCAATTTTGTGAAGATGCATCATGAAAAGAGATGCACCATGATCTAATGTTGAAACGTTCAGTTACTTCTAACTAGTATTTTGCACTATTACCCGAGAGACACTGTACTGCTGTTTTTCCCTTAATATTTAAAGTTTTCTGCTACAGCACCCCCGAGATACCTACACACACAGTGGGAACTCTGAGTCAGATGCCATGAAATTCTTGGCTGTCCTTTTTTTTCTTCAGCAACTAAGATTTTGAAGGTAACTCTATGCTAGGTGGAGTTGGAGCTCACTTTTGTTTCACCTTGCTAGCTAACATGATGATTTCACATTGATAAATCAGGAGGTAGGCGGTTCTCATGTCCCTCATTCCATTAAGGAAAAGACAGAGACTCAGGATCCTTCCCTGCTTGCATGGTTGGCTGGGACACAGGAAAAGTCACACTCAGGTATTCAGGACCAATTCCGTTTCCTGGGTTATTTTCTGCCCAAGGTATTTGATGCCTGATTCTATTGAGTTAAAAATGGAGGGGGAACTGTAGACTATCTGTGCCAAAAAGATCAGCCCTTGGCTACAAGGGACAGTTGCACAAACACAGAGGGAACAGACACAACTTCATATTCCTTCTATTAAAGTGGTTTATGTGACTAGCAGCTGGAGTAAATAGCAGGGCTTTTCAGGACTTCATTTTAGGCTATGTGAAAGTCAGTCTGAGGGCCACTGTTTTGCTTACAGCTGCTTTTAATTTCTGAAACATGCCTATTAAATAATAGTTGAAGAAACTAAGAATATTTATTTAGCAGAAATTGAGCTTTAAGAGGAAGAATGTGATAGGTGTCTTTGTATTTAAACCTTCCAAATATACAAAAGAGGATTTATACTTATCCTGGTCTAGCCCAAAGGGCAGAATTGGTACTTTTAAATATGCTTGATAATAACAAAGGTGATAGTAATAACTTTTAATGGTTTCATCTACTCCTGGGGGCCACTATTCCCACTATTGCCAACTCTTGTGAAATTGATAAAGGTGATGCTGGATTGTACAACATTATTTCTAAGGCCCTTTAAACTCTTAAGAGTGCTTTTCTAATTTTTATATCTTTGTTATTGAGTATAGCAGAAACTGTGTGCTGCATTTAGCCTTCTGTCTCGCCAAGCACATTCCTTTCCAGATCAGTAAAATGAAGTATAGGGTAGCCCTGCAGTTTTCTGTTGGGAATGGGTACCTTCGTGGGTGGAGGCCTTAGTTCTTAGTGGGCAAGTTGTTGTACATTCCATTTCACTAGTACAGTCTGTGTTCGAGTGCAGCCACTATAACTATGGGAAACTGGGAAAAGCTTTTTGTTGTTCTCTCTCTCTCTTTCTGACTTGGGAGTTTACTTGTAAATTTCCCAAGTCAGGTATCTGTATGCCAATTTCGAATTTAAAATAAATCAGTTCTGGGTATTTTTCTGTGCTTTTGAATAATCTGGCTTCCCACTTTGATTAAATATTTCATTATAATTAGTATTGGTGTACTTTAGATGTGCAGATTAGGTCTTCTAGGCCTCTTCTCAAATAGCTGGAGGAATCTTGGAAATTGTGCCTCCTTCAATCTCTGGTGGAGACAGCCCCTCTAGATACGGCTGCTTTTCTCTTCTCCTTTAGGCTTTGCTTCTGTGTAGTCCAGCTGTGCTAGACCTACAAGTGGAACTCCTGATCCTAAATCCTTCTGCCCTGGTCGCCCTTCAAACACTTGTCTACCTCTGGGTGGAGATGGATAAGTCTTTCTTCTTTCCTCTTTCTCTGGCCCTGTTGCTGCCCTTTCTCAAATCTCACCAATTTTCTTTCCTTCCATAAAAGCAGATGTGGCACAAAATTCTTTGCCAGCCCTAAGTTGTGTATGATGTAGAGCAAAGGACAGATGGAGTCTGTGCTAACAGTCTGATTTATTGAGAAGACGTTTCTGAAGACTGCCGTAGCTACCTTAACCAGCTTTATGGTTCTGCGGGGCACATGCACCCCCGAATGATTTGCTTGCTTGGCTCCTGCTGAGCAAGGCAATTGCAAATAGCCTGTGTTTTAGGTTAGTTTTGAGTTGTGTATTTCATCTGTGAAGTTGGCAAACACTTGAAAGCCACAGCTACTGTTTTCTAAAAGCTTCTTTGCACATGAGCATAAAACAAATGTATTGGAGTTTGGAGATTGTCCAACAACTGCCCTTTTAATGCAGCTGAATGTAGATTACAGCTGTTTCTTCTGGGAAGACGCACGTCATCGTCATTTCTTTCTTCTCTCACAGAGTGTCTCCTCTGCAGAAGTCTGAGATAGTGGACGTAGTGAAGAAGCGGGTGAAGGCCATCACGCTTGCCATTGGGGATGGTGCCAATGATGTCGGGATGATCCAGACGGCCCACGTGGGAGTGGGGATCAGCGGCAACGAGGGCATGCAAGCCACCAACAATTCGGATTATGCTATTGCACAGGTCAGTTGTGTGGGTGACCAGCTGTCTGGTCTTGTTGACAGCGATGGTAGCCGGGCATGAAGGCCTGGTACTTGACCTACAGTCCAGCCGCATGGACTTTGCCGCCACTATTGAGGTTGCTATCTAGTGGAAAGTTCTGGTGCATTTCGATTTCTATGTTGTTTTGATCTGCCAGTTTAGTTTCTTCTGGCCAGCCATGGGCTGCTCAGCTGCCCTGTCATCCAGGAATCGCGCCTTTGCTGACAGAGAGGTCCTTGGTCCTGCCAAGAGTTCCTCTCACCCTCCACTCCTTCTTTTGTTGCACAGCCTTCTCATCCAGGTTCCCTGCTAAAGAACAGCTGTGAGAATGACAGCCATGCTCTACCATCCCCTGCTGGCACCTCCGCTCTTCCTGGAGGTGCTGGCATACGCTGGTTGGGTGTTTAAGTCAGGGAAAAGCAGTGATTTATAGCTCCGCCCAGCAGTTGTAACTGGGGCACTGCCGGGACCACTGCTGTGAGGTGACTTGCAGAGAGCCTGATCCAGGGTCAGGCCATTGCTACCCCGTAGTCAGGAGCAGACAGACCCCTGCCGTCCAGCCAAGTTTATCCCACTCCTATACGAACTGGGAGTCGTGTGCAGAAGCTCCTAATGCACTTTGTGGTTATTGCACGGGTGGCCTGAGGCTGAAACACTTGCCCGTTCTTTAATGATAGCTCAGAGGTGAAGGACGAGAGCCAGACTCCTGACCCCGAGGCTGCACATCTAGATAACCCGGCCTGCAGGATCATCCAGACCCCCTAGACATTCCCGTCTCCTATTTTCAGACTACACTGTGTTGTGACTCAATGCCTGCGCCTTCACTGCTTAGCAAGAGTTCCCACCTGCTTCTGTGTTTAAAGTTTTAAAGAATGTTTTAACCTTAATCCCGTGAACACAAGGAATAGCGGTTTGTCCCCCATTAGGCTGAAATCAGGGTCTGAATCTAGAATGTAAGGGTCTGGGGCTTCCTGCAGCCCCAGAGCTTGTGGGACCATCTTCTCCCCAAAGGAAGACTCTGTGTTAGATCACCTCTCAAATTCCCTCCTAGCTCAGTGTTCTGCAGACGCAGGGAGGAATTTAAAAATCCATGTGGCTCTGACGAGTGCACAAACCAGTCTTAATCCTTTGTTAATTTCAGATAAACCCTAAAGATAGTTCCTGAAATAGATAAGAGAAAAGGTTCTGATTTTACAGCTAGGTAACCTGTATCAGGTATCCTGCCTCAGGTCTGCACGCAGCCACGGTCAGGGAAAGGCAGGCCCTGGGCTGCCCCACACACCTGCCCAGTTCCTTTCCCAGGCCAGCTGCTGAGAGACCTGTGGGACTTGCACTTCCTGTACGCTGTCAGCGGCTGTGCATGTTACACACCCCGGCATTATTAAATACTTGAGTTATAACATCATATGGCTGGAAGGGATTTTAAGAGGTTTCCTAGGAGTTCCAGGGAAATATTTGTTTTTGTTTTTGTTTTTTCCTTTAAAAATATCCAGGGAAGGGAGATTCCATGACTCGCTTTATTGAAACTGCATACTAATAGATTGTAGGATCTGCAGCAATTACGCTCCTCAAATTGAAAGTGTCAATTTGAGAGAGAGAAGAGTGGAACTCGCAGCAGGGCTTTATATCTCCATTTGGGTTGTTCTTGCCCCTCAGGGTAATGGTCACCTCTGCTAAATGAACAGATGGGGCCACATGTGTCTGTGGGCCCTTGTTCTTCTGTCCCTGGCCCTGTTTGTGATTAGGCGGGTAGGCTATTATTTCAGGGCTAAATTAATGCCAGTGTTACCGCCTAGTAAGACTGCAGCTGGTACCTTAATTACTACACCAAAAGTGCCACAATTGGATGAATCCCTTTGCCCCCATTGAAATGATAAGCATCTCTGGTTGAAGTTAATACTGTGTGGTTTACCTGTTCATTTCTATGTGGGCAAGTACATTTTTATTGGGTTTTTGAGGAAATATGTAAAATGATGTATAGAAGACAAAAATTATTTAGCTCTGAGGTTTACCCTAGGAAAGCTGTGAGGTAGGCAGAGCTCCAGTTCTGTTTCTCTCCTGCCTCTCGCATGCTTTTCTGCACAGGGGCCACCCGGACTGACCGCCTCGGCTGTTTAGCTGGCTGGCCCTGGTCGGCCTTGGCTGCCATGGATGTGATGCTGCGCCTGCAGCCTCGGCTTTCCGTACTCCTCCAGAGAGAATCATTCCTGCCCCCTGCCTTCTTAATGTCTTTTGAATGACCTCATGAAGACAGCATTTTGATTTAGGATCTATATTTCTTTTCCTGAAAACAAATCATCATAACACTCAGTTTGAGCCTTCAGGATGACTCAAGCAGATGTTCTAATGCCCATTGAAATTTAACACCAGGGGGCCAGGTCAAATGCAAACTTCCTTTTTATTTGTTTAGCTAGTTATTTTATGATTTCCCCATTCCCCTTTGGAATCCTTAATGAGCCTTTATGGGGAGTTTTATTTTTCCATATGCACCCACTTCTGCCACTTTGAAGTTGCCCTTTCCATTTCGAAGTGCTTGGATGGGTGGCTGGCTCTGCCTTCCTATCTTCTACAAGAACTCATTGAAATGTGGCTTCACCTGGGATCTAATCCCTCCTTTAGTTCTACTGGGAATTAGCATGCAGTTTCCTCTTGAAATTTTTTTGAAGTATTTTATTTTCATTCAGGGCCTTTGTTTTCTACAGACAGTTAAATTTGATTTCAAAAGTTATCAAAATTAATAAGAAATTCACAACAGCAAAGGACTTTCTCATGTTCCAAGAAGTTCTCTAAAAGGCCTGATTGTTCTCCTCATAGCGTAAAGGGTTGTGGATTGTCAAGAGGCAGGGACACCACGACTCTGAGTGGAGGAATTAAGATTGTCACTCGGGGCAGGTGGCTCTGGTGAAGGTCCTTGAGCAAGCCCCGCAGGGAGAGCAGACAACATCATGGCGGGAGCTCTGGTGAGGAGAGTGGGCGTGTTGAGACAGGAAGGCGGAGGGCAGGGCAGACCTCTTGCAGGAACTAACTAGGGTCCCACGAGAACGAGCTGTTCTGAGGGCAGCTCTCTTAGTGACCTTGTCACCTCCCTGCAGGTCCCCACATGAGGACTGAACCCCTAACACAGGAGCCTGGGAGGACGGACCGTGCAAGCGCATCAGCAGCCCAGGGGAATCTCAACCCAGTGTGAAGCAATTTGGATATATAGACGTTAAGAATTTAAATAATTACTCCTCACAGTAGATCCTTGCCAGATCATGATACAATCTACAAAATGGAAGGAAAAAAAAAGAACCTCACTTCCCACCCTCCAGCTCAAGGTTCACACTTTTGAGGCCTCCTGGGAATCAGACACAAAAGGCAAAGGCAGGATTTGGGGAGGACGAAGAGATAGGATTCAGAGGCCCCCTGCCTGAGAGAGGATTTATCGATTTTATTGGAGTATTGCTGGCTCCTGTCTCGCCCTACAGGAGCCATTACGTCACTCTCCACATTGAGCTGATTAGCTGCCCCGATTGCATTGCACTCTGGCGAGGGGTGCTTGTTGGAGGCAAAAGGGATACTAGTTAGAGGCAAAAAAAAAAAAAAAAAGGGTGTAGAGGTACAGGCAATGTGTGTGTGTGCATCTATGTAGAAACATCCATCTGTGTGTGTGTTGGTGCCTGTGTCTCTGTGTGTCCATGAGTGTGCTTGTGTGCCTCTGTAGCCATGTGCCTCTGGGCATTTGTATGTATAAATGTTTTTAACTTGTGGGCTGACAGTGGGAATAGTTTGTGTGTACAGTTGTGTATCTTTTTTTTTTAAAGGCACTATTATATGAGTGTCCCTTCTCTCTTGTTCCTCTCGTCACCATAAAAATCTGTGACTGTGCTGTGGAGAGACATCTGATTCCCACTATACTGTTCTTCTAATTCAAGTCGTATTTTTTAATAATCAAGACTGTATGAAGCATTAGCTTAAGTAGAATCCCATTAAGTGTTACCACAAGAAGTCTAGCAACATCGTGGGGAAAGTCATAATTAGGGTAGATTTAAGAGATTTTAGTTCTTCTTCAGTGGCCCGAAAGCCACCCCTCTTCAGGGAATGATTTTGTGAGGTACCCTGCAGAACCTGGTTTCCTCTACCTGTCTCATCTGTTTTCTGCCCATAAGGACATTGTATGACTTTCATTCCCCAAGGACAGGCTCTTCTGAGCCGTGTTCTTCTCTTTCAGTTTTCCTACTTGGAGAAGCTGCTGTTGGTTCATGGAGCCTGGAGCTACAACCGGGTGACCAAGTGCATATTGTACTGTTTCTACAAGAATGTGGTCCTCTACATCATTGAGGTAAGGAAGTGCTTTTTGCCTTGAGGGGGCATCTTTAAGTAAAGTTGTTTCAAGGAAGGATTTTGTTAATGTGAAATTAGTGAAAAGAAGCTACTGCAACTTACTAATGCATTTATGCCGAAGATTGAAAATTGTTGTAGATTTTTGATTCATATATGTTACCTAGAAAAATTCAAGGAACAAGAATTCAAAGAGAACACATTTCATTATGTTCCATTGTTATGAGTGTTTCAAAAATGGATCGCTAGGCAAACCCGACTTGCAGGCAGCCTCCTGGGAAGCTGGCTGTACCCTCTGGATCTTGAGCCTCCCATTCAGTAACCAAAGCCAGGCTGCAGCCTTTCTCCTCACGCCTCGCTCCCTCCTGATACCTATGCGCCTCTTTCCCTGCTTCCACCCTTGCATCCCTGGCTGGAGTATGGCGTTTCTGTCACTCACACCCTTCTTTTCCAGGAGTAGTTTGAGACCAGCAGTGGCCAGAGCTCAAGTACCAGTTGTGCTCATTTTTGGTGGCCGCCGAGAACTTCTAGACGCCCACAGGGCCTGATTACTTGTTGCGTTTCTCGTGGGTTCCATGGGTTTCTGGAGCATTGTTTCACTGATCCCAAGATACTGGGCACTAATATAATACTGTTATGGAGAAGGTACGGGAGTGAACAGGGTAGTGGGATGGAAACGCACAGTATAATTTAAAATGTTGCAATGAGTTCATACTCTGTTGTCCAGCAATTCTCCAAGATGGTGACTCGGCTACAAGCAAAATAGATGTGCTTACTTAAGTACCTCATCTTTGACAAAGGAGCCAAACACCCTCACTGGAAGAAAGATAGCCTCTTTAACAAATGGTGCTGGAAAAATTGGCTGGCCACATGCTGAAAATTAAAACTAGATACAGGTCTCTCACCATGTACTAAACTCAAATTGAAGTGGTCTCTCACCATGTGCTAAACATTAAAACAGAAAGACTAAATCTACTGGAGAACAGAATAGGAAGAACCCTCGAAGACATAGGGGTAGGAAAAAAATTTATGAAGAGAACCCAGACTGCACGGGAAATAATACAAAGAATCAGGGGTTGGGACCTCATCCTACTAAAAGGCTTTTGCACAGCAAAAGAAATCTCTAATAGAGCAGGACAAAAATCCACAGACTGGGAAAAAAATCTTTGCCTGCTTTCCCTCAGACAAGGGTCTAACATCTAGAATATATAGAGAACTCAAAAAAATCAACCCCCCCAAATTTAAAAACCCAATCCAAAAATGGACATCTGAAATGAATAAACACTTCTCAGATGAAGAAATAAAAACGGCAAATAAACATATGAAGAAATGTCATTTGAGAGATGCAAATCAAAACAACGCTGAGATTCCATCTCACTCCAGAAAGAACAGCTATTATCAAGAAATCAACCAATAACAAGTGCTGGCGGGGCTGCAGGGGAAAAAGGTACCCTCCTCCACTCTTGGTGGGAGTGTAGACTAGTGCAACCCCTATGGAAATCAGTATGGAGAGTCCTCGAAAAACTAAATCTAAAGGTTCCATTTGATCCAGCTATTCCTCTGCTTGGCATCTTCCCAGAAGAATTGAAAACTTCATACCATAGAGATATATGCACAACCATGTTCATAGCAACACAATTTTTAGTAGCTAAGTCTTGGAAACAACCCAGATGCCCAACAACTAAGGAATGGCTAAAGAAGATGTGGTTTTTCTACACAATGGAGTACTACTCTGCCATAAAAAAGGATAAACTAGAGTCATTTGTAGGTAAATGCATGTACCTTGAGAACATACTCTTAAGTGAAATAAATCAGTCACTCATGAGTACACATCAAATTGTTTCTCTGATATGAGAAACCATAAGTATACATAAAGACAAAGAGGCATAATAAATATTAGGTAAAAGAAAGATAATATTCAAAAGAGAGGAGAACTAGGAAGGGAAAAAGGGGAAAAGAAGGAAGGGAAAAGGGAAAGAAAGGGAAAAAGTGGAAAAATGTAAATCTGCTGTAAATAAGGAAAGTGGGGAATGGAAGGGAGGGGTGGGGAAGGGGTGGGGGACCAAGATACATCATGTACAGGTACAAAATAACTATGATAGATGTGATCATTATGTATACAATGTACCAATACATGTTCTTGGTAAAACAAACAAACACACACAAAAACAAAATAGATGTGCTTGCTGGAGAGTTGGACCCAAGAAAAAGCAGAAAAAGTACTTTATGTTAGGTATCAGTGCTACTGGTCACCTCATTCTGCCTTCTTAAGAATAGTCTGCTGCTAAGGCATGGCTTTGAGGATAACATGACTAGTGGGTTTCCAAGTGCATTTAGAAAAAGAGAGCCAGGCAATCACTCTATGAAGAAACGGGAAGGAATAGTCACTCTGCGTTCATCGTTTATGGTGTTTTAATATCTCATTCTAGCATGTCTGGTTTCTCAACTGTTGGCAAAGCTAATAATCAAGGCATAAATCAACACTTCTGATAGTCTCAGAACACTCAGTTCAGACAACACGCGGACTTCCTCATGGGACTGTGCCTGACTACTTCTCTACCAGCGTGTCTGATCATTCCTAATGAGTCTTTAAGTCAAATAGGATCATGCCACTCATCTGGTAACTCAAGTACTAAAAAGGGCGACTTTCCCAAACTGTGCAAGTTGTTCCCTGCACCAGGCTACCCAGCCAAAAGCGTAAATGGGGCGGAAACAGAGCTCCTGCTTCTCCATCTCTCCAGCTTCCTGAGGCTCCTCTGGATACAGCCATGCAGTTTTCTAATTCGCACAAGGGGCAGCCTCTTTGCCCAGCTGTGTTCCCAGGGGATGGCAGCCTCCGCAGAGAGGATGCTTCTTGTAGCTTACTGGGAAGCTCCTGCAAGGCTCAGCGCATCCCTGATTCTTAGAAGTTTCTTAAGGTGATCAAAAGAGTTGTAGGCAAAGCTTTGAGAGCTGACCTGTCCTTAATTTGGATCCTTTTTTTTTTGAGATGACTCTCTGCTTATATTAACCACCTCAGTATTATTTCTTTAAGAAGAAAATATTCAGCAGGACCTTGAAAAATTTGGGGATGTAATTGACATTTTATTCAGTATATTGATGTTAAAATCTATGTAAGTTCAAAAATTATCCCTGATTCATATACTGATCTTATGCTGAAATAGTCAACTTTGCCTGCTCTGGGTCAGAACATGCAGATGTTAGTGTGGTGGACTGTGTAGTCTTTATCTTCTTCCTGCTTGCATTTTTACAATTCTTTTTCGGCACATAAAGATGCTTGCCGCTTTCCTCCTTGCCACGTTTTTTGTATCCATGATAGGAGTCGCTGTGTCACTGGGGTCATAGATAACAGTGGGAAGAGCGAGTGGAATCCCGGTTCCTACATGCCATCCCAAGTCCCACAGTGTTTTGTGCTCTTGTAGCTGCTGGCTTCAGAAGGTTTCTTAATAATCTGGTTTTCCTCACCATCAGCAGATTACAGGTAGTCTAGACTTCTTATCGAGACATTCCGCGTGGAGCTATCACGCCTCTCACTTTCTGGAGCTGCCCTCGGGGGCCCTTCTTAGTCATTTACGCCTACTATCTTGCCTTTTTTTTTTTTCCCTCACTTCAAGTGGGCTGAGGCCAAGAAGAGTATAATTTTAGTCTCTCTGAAAGGTCTGTTTGGAATGAGGCCCTGAAAGTGCCATGAAGTATCTCAAATTAATTTTTTTATTATAGCTGAGCAACAGTTTTTAAATGGTCTCCTGTAAATGGCCTTTTCAAACATTTTTTTTAAATTAAAAATGAAAAAGACTCTACTATTTTGTGCCTAATTTCCAGTTTTATATGCTAGAAGATATTAGTTTGGAAACCAAGAAAACAAAGCCCTTGACTAAGCCCATATGGTTGGAGCATAGACTCAGACAATGTCTATTATCACCAGATTACTTCCCTGGCATCAGCACACGCTTCAAGTAAAATTTTAAAAATAGGAAGATATTACTTCCTACTATTTTAATGTGTTTGATCTTCAAGATCAAAGATTGTTGTAAGTTGATTTGCTCATTTGCAAAAAAGAAAGTACTAAAGGTAACCTTATAATCAATTGCTTAAGTGAGAATAAATTAAATACATTACTCATTTCTCTTAAACGGTTTTCTCATAAGTCAAGGAATGGCCCTTTATAAAAGTCAGTATATTCTCATCCTAAACATCTTCTGATGCACATAATCACCAGTCCCTTAAAAATACACTTTAGCTGGGTGCGGTGACATACACTCGCAGACCCAGCCCTCTGGGAGGCACAGGCAGAAGGCTCAAAAGTTCCAGTCTAGCCCAGGCAATTTAGTGACTTAGTGAGATTCTGCCTCAAAATTTAAAGAATAAAAAAGCGCTGGACACATAGCTCTGGGCTCAATCTCCAGCACCACCAAAATTATTTTTTGGCAAATTAAAGCACGCACTTCATGGCTTTAGGTGTTATTATGAGTAGTATCATTATTATATGATTTGAATGACCAGTAAAGACTATCAGGAAAAACCCGTGAGCCTGTGACATTATTCAGTATACTTACTTGGTACATACTAACGTGCAAGATGAGTTTTCTCTACTAGGGACACATGGATATGTGGATCTGCTCCCATTGCTACACGGAACACACACTGAACGTTGCCTCCACTTTCCTCATCTTTCCCTTATGTATTGTCTGTCCTGATTTTGTTCTCTATATTACTGATTTTTAGCAAATGTTAGATAAATGTCATCATACTGTGCATTCTGCAATTCTTTTTTTTTCCTTCTTTTTGGGGGTGGTGGTGGTGCTGGGGATCAAACTCAGCACCTTGCACTTGCTAGGCAAGCACTCTACCACTGAGCTAAATCCCCAACCCCACATTCTGCAATTCTTATTTCACTTGAAAGTGTCTCTCTGAAACCAATCCTAGTTCCTACATATAGACCCACTCGCGATATTTCACTATATGGTTCCCACTATCTATGTGTCTGCTTCCTGCATTGATAACCACCCATATCATCTTCAGTTTCACCCAAAAGAAGCCTTGTGGGATAACAGCTTTCACTCTACACAGATCATAAACTTTACACCAAAATGATGTTGATCTAACTAGACCATTTTTATCACGGGGCCTTGAGTGTAGCATGTGCTCTATTTATGGACTTTTCTGTGTGGAGCAGATTCTTTGCTGCTGATGGATTTTATTTAATGCTTGTTGAATACATCACATAATATTTAATTCAGGCCAAAGTAGCTATTAGTTCAAGTGATTTGAAAAAGGAATAAAACAATAGACTTTGTGTTTTCATGGTGGCCCTGTTAAAGGGTAAAAGCAAAACCCTACACAATCTTTGCCTTCATCCTCTCTGCTGCTGCCTTAATTTAGTGCTTTTTACTTTTTACAAGAATCATGAGTCACGCTTTCTCAACCATCTCTAATGCGGCCAAAATACAATTTCCGAAGCACATATCCAGTCAGTTCCAGACCCCAGCGCAGCACCTGGAACAGAGGTGCTCAAGGTGTTGATGATGAGTGAGTGGGGAGTGCATGTCTTTCTTCAAACTGTGCAGATGTCCCCCGACTTCTCACAAAATCCCCATCTCCCTCATACTCACCTGCCCCTCTGCAGTGTGGGACCCAGCTGTCAGCGCTTCACTTCCTACTGTGTCCCCCTTCTTTGTCTTTGATAAGTGTTATTGATGTATAATTATCATGCACCAAGATGCATCCCTTTAGATTATATAGTTCTATGAATTAAAACTGAATTTTTATCTAGAGAAACAAATTGGCAATTTTGTGTGTGCCTGTCATAGGCGAGGATGACAGAATGTCACCAAGAGCCCTGGAGATGGGTGGGAGGGCTGGTGGCTCAGTGATGTGGATGTACTGGAACTGTAGCACACGTGTGTGTCATTAGATCTGAGCACTGAAAATGGTTAGGATGGTGCTTCATAGCTATTCAAATAAATTCAATAAAAATAGAGAGGAAGAGAAAGAGAGAAAGAAAAAAGGAAAGAAAGAAGAAAAGAAGGAAGAATGGAGGGAAGGGAGGAAGGAAGGGAGGAGAGAAACAGAAAGAGTGTCACAAGCACTCTGCTGCCTTAGCCACCTGGAAGGAGACAAAATATCAAGGCAGAGTGTATGTTTGGGGGAGCTTATTGAAGTCTTGAAAAACAAATTTTAAATGGAGTTTAGCTTTTAATGAAGCCATTTAAATGGTAAGTTTCATGGCCGTGGCCAGATGAACCGTGTTTCCCCAGAGGTGAAATCCCACTGGGCTCGAAGATGCAGGCCCCCAGAGCCCGCCAGGCAGACGGGATTCCCAAAGCTAGCTGGGTGAGCGCGCTCCCTGTGTGTCTGCGTTGGAGGGCGGGAATGGGAATAAAAGTAGCAAGGGCAAGAGATCAGGCTGGAAGGGATATATGAATGGCCAGCAAATGTGATCTAAGTAACTCAGTAGGAGTCCTGTTGCCATTTCAAGCTGAGATTCTCTTTTTCATTTTGGAATAAGGCAGATTATGTGCAAAAGTGATTTCAGAAAATTTGTAAATATGTAGGGCAGATGGTAAGCAGAGGACTTAAATGTAATTTTGCAGTTTCAAGCCTGGGGCATAAATCTTGGCCGTTATGTAACTATTAGTCCTTATAATTTATAGACAGACTGCAAGGACTGATTTCTCTGAACTCGTTGATTCTGACAATGGGAGGAATTTTCCTTAAATGCAAAATTGGAGGTAAAGAGGTTAGGAAAGGATTCCTATAAATTTCTGAAGTCCTGATGTGGACACTTGTGGTACCCAAGAGAAAAGGTTGGTAATGAAGTCTTTAAAGTTCCTAAGCTAGTCAGGACACTGGGAGTTTGTCATTCCTGACTTCCTGACGAGAATGCAGTTTGTAAGCACGGCAGTGGCGGCGGCAGTACTCCGAGCACGGGCTAGGTTTGTATTCATCTGCGGGCTCCCTGCAGAAATGTCATTTGGAATAAAAATGTTAGTGGCAGTACAGTTTAAATAAAGAAACTTGAATTTAACCTATATTTTGAAAAAATTCTGATATGGATCTCTTGTAAACTTTGGTGTAACAGATGTTACACTGAATTATCTTTTAAGTAGAGATGAGACTTTGAAATTATCATGGTGGTTATTACTTGGTTATTTGTATACAGAGAATGAACATCTCATAGGGATACTTATGTGAAAACACAGAAATAACATACTACTTGCAGTTTCTACTTTTTTTTTTGGCAACTTGTATAACAAATTCTAGTATTTCCTTAGGGTCAGTCTAGTATTTTCTTGGGGTATGAGATATAGGCCAGGAAAAGGGAAGCATATTTGTCATGGAAGTCTGGAGATATTACCACTGAATGAGAAACAGAGATGTTTAAAACTGTAGCAATTTTGAGATCCAATGTCACCCAACCAACAGAATTTAGTAGACAGCTATTGAAAATATGTCAACATCTGACACATTCAAAACAAGCAAAAAATTTCTCTATAATACGGCAGTGTTTTAGTTACTTTTCTCTCGTTGTTGGGACAGAATACTCGACACCCAAAGTTAGGGGAAGAAAGGTTTATTAGCTCACAGTCTGCAGAGGTTTCAGTCTATAGTCCGCTGGGTCCGAGGCAGGGCGGGCCTGCGTGGCAGACCGGCGGCAAAGTAAAGTCAGGAAAATGCAAGGAATGTATGCAAATAAGCAATGCAAACAAGCAACTAGTTAGATTCTTCCTGTATCTTTTATCTAGGCTACCTGCCCCCAGGGCGGCCCGCACTCCCACCCCCAATCTCAGTCTCACATCCTTGATCCCAGCAGAACCATGCCAAACCGATCAATGGATCAATTTAGTAATCACACACTCTAGATCCAGCTATCTCTTACCACATGAGGCTTTGGGGGACATCTAGACACAAACCATAACAGGCAGGATGTGAAAAAAGGGTTCCCAACACTTTGTTTCCTGTAAATCCAAATTTTAAAATATGATTAAAGTTTATATATATAAATTACCATTGTAATCCAAAATAGTCTCAGCAGATGAGTACTTTGAAATTTTTGTTTTTGAAAACATATACAATATTCCCTTTAGCTGTTTTGTACTTTTGTAAAGTCACTGATGTTGGAGTAGATTTTGCTTTAAATGTTAGAATCCATAGAGAATAAATGTTTAAAACCATGATAAAATAATTCATCTAGTGACTTCCCCTTCTTTCAAATATAACATACGGTTAAATATATCATGACAAAATGTGTTTCATTCTTGATACATGAGAGATTTTATTATGGTAAACAACAAAGTTCCTAATAGGTGAGCATTCCTCCTATAGTCTGTGTGTCTGCTTTGGTGGAGGTGGCTTTATATTTCCACTGTGATCTGAAGTGCTAGACTAGCACCTGAACTTAATGTCAGCATGTTACTATGCAAAAGGCAGATTTAAAAGTACAGCTCACATGGCCTTTCTGTAGATTGTGTGGCCTCATCCCGAGAGTGATGCATCCATTCTCTGTGAAGAGCTTTGATCAGCTAGCGAGCATTTGGTCTACAGCAGGTGCAAGGAGTAAGTATTAAGACCAGGAGTAAGAAGAACAATTCTGGAAAGTTCCCTGTCTAACGGGAGTGGAGGCTGTGACTACGGTGTAAGTGGCCCAGTGTTTGTATGCAAGGGGATGTCTGCAGGCACAGGCATGGTACCAGCCCCATCCCCACAGCATCTAAACTTACGGAGTCCATGATTACCTGGGTGCTTCCCATTGTGTGCTGATAATTGTTAAGCAACAAGTACAATTTTTAAATGTTGGGAAAACTATTTAGAGACACTTGCCACTAGGCAATTGGGAAATTAACTTGAAATAGAGACATTCTCAATTCTATTTTTCTTGCCTTATTCTCAAGTCAGCACTCTTGGGTCACAGGGACAAGTTGAACAGGGTCCTTCCTCTAGTAATAGAGGGGGAATGCAGATCCGAAGTCCCCCAGTTACAATCCAGCATGGCAGCGGCTGCTGGGCAGCTTGCCATGGGAACTCTTAGAAGTGGTGCTTTGGGGTGGTGGTGGGTTGGGGCCTCCACCTCCCAGGATGAAGTGAGTTAAATGTGAAGGATGAGTAGGAGCTGATCAGGTGAAAGGGCCAGGAGGAGAGGGTCAGGTCAGTGTGCCAAAGAGAGGCCAGCACCTGTCTTTCCCATTCCACGCTGTTTATTTCAGTTCTGTGATAAATGTCAGAAGTTAGCCGAGCCCTCAGTAAATAACAGGGAGGGGGTTTTATATTTCAGTCGGAAGATGGCTGCAGAACTAGTTAGACACGTGCTTAGGAATGTTCTCTCAGAGGCCAGTTGGTTGCCGCTGGTGGATAGCACTGGCAGTTTATTAGCCAAAGGTGGAGGAGCACGAGGAGATGGTTATAAAGCCAGCGAAACACTAGCAGTCTGGAGGGATTCCCCTGCAAGATTCACAATCTCTTTGAACTTTATAAAAATAGACTCTTATGCGTTTTACACGTGATAGGGTATGCTTTTCTAAAAATGATGTTTTTACAGCTGCCTTACTGAAAAGGATCATTATAAAAATCCAGTATTTAAAAAAAAACATGTATTTAGGCATCAATTGTTTAAAAATTGAGTCTTTGAAAACCCATAAAATGTTTAAGAGTCCTTGGAATAAAAAAGTGCATGTCCAAAATCAAAGTCAACGTAAGACCTTTAGGACTGCACGAACTTTGATGGTCAGCTGTGGGCCGGCACTATGCTTTTACCTCTGGGACACCCACAATCTCTCCCCACCTAGTTCCTGTGGCAGAAACAAAATAAAACCCCGACGTGAGGGTCTGGCGCTCTTCACTTCGTGCATTAGCACTACCATATTCCAACTTGCTTCCCTTCCTGTTGTATGCAGAGATCACATCCATGTAGCTTAGTACTAATTGCTTATAAGGGTTGGTTTTTATTTTCCAAATGGGCTGTGACTATTTCTTTACTTCTCTGCTCCCTCTAGGACTGTGTACACAAGGTTTAAGATACAGAATAGTCTACTGACTGCATTTCAGTAGAAGCAAATTTGTAAGAATTCTTTGGGGGCATGTGTTTTTTTGTTTTTATTATTTTCATTTTTAACAATAAAAAACACAACTTTGGTCGTCCGTTACTTGCTTTTCCTTTAGGAAATGCTCTTCTGATTGACCTGTGCCTCATAGTACGAGAAGATGAATTTATATTACATGTTGTCTCACCACATCTTTTGAGAGAGTAAAGAGTAATTTTGATGACATTCTTAAAACATATCCCTGCCTTCATCTAACTTTCATTTTGGCTGAGACTCTTAATGAGTATTCGTTCTTGTGACTCTACTGCCGAGGTTTTCTCCTAGTGGTTTTTCTCGGTATTTGGTTCGTTTATGTTGTCCTCCTGTATCTCTTTCTGTCCTTTCATCTGCCAGTAGAGACCTAGGTGTCCAAAAGTTTTGACATCAGCCTTCCTCTAATTTTTAAAATTAATTCTGTGGCAATGTCTGAGCACAGATTCACCCTTCAGGCCTGTCTATCCGTTTTTATCTCCGTGTACCCGAATAACACCATCCTGAGCAAGTGGGTTTCACTGGTACTTGCTAAACAATGGTAGAAAGTCCGAGATCAGGAGTGGAGATTGATTAAAGGTGGCAGGAAAGCCCGTGTGACATGAGGAAGAGCAAGTTCTGCAGCAGATGAGGATTATGGGAAGGAGGCTTGGAGGATTCATGATGTATCACTCCCACGGTGGAAAGTGATCGCGTTGGCTTGACAAGAGGTGCAAGATGCCTTCTCTGCTCATTTTCTCTAAACTGGTCAGCCTGACATAAAAAGGAGATGTAGATTTTGGCCCACGGTTTAAAAACATCCTTATGTACACAAGTAAAATGTAATTATTCACGTTAATGCAATTTGTTTTTCTTGTACTTAAGAGTTTGTTGACTTTTACCTCTGGGTCAGGCAGATTCTATTTATACTTATCGTGCTGGGACGCTTATGTCTCTCTAGTAAGTGTCTGTGCTTTTAAGTGGTAAATAATCTCCCCTGCATTCTGATGACTCGCTTGAGCAGCCAGATTGGTTTTCCAGCAGATGTCCTGGGCATTTAGAAAACCCTCCACTTTTCAAGTTCAGGGTCCTGGCAGGTCAAGTGAACTATTTAAAGGAGGTTCAATAAGAGGAGTGCTGTCTTTCTTGCCTGGCTTTTCAAACCTATGTGAGGCAAAGTAGATTCATCCCGTGAAAGACTGTTTGTACCTCCCACAAACCAGTAAAATATTGATTAAAGTATCAGCCTCTGTAATCTGGACATTAGAGCATGAAGTTTTGTTAGTTGTCCTTTAAGCTGCATGATCTTTTTGTCAGTCCCTTGCCAACTTCAAAGTTGCTTTTTCATAACATAAACTGTTACCTTATGAGGTTTTTTTTGTTTTTTGGGGGGTTTTTTTGTTTTTGTTTTTTTCAAGACAGGGTCTCACTATGAAGTTCAGGCCTTGAACTCCCAGCCATCCTCCTGCTTCAGTCTCCTGAGTGTTGGGATTACAGGGGTGCGCCACCGTGTCCAGCCTTGACAAGCTTTTACTCTTGTTAGCCTCACCTTAGTGGGTTGCTTTACTCTTTTCAAGGTCTTTATTAGTATAGTGTACCGCTTCTTTTAATAAGGTATAATCTCCATGCGATAAAGTGAACCCTTTTAGTGTACAGTTCTGAGTCTTGCCAGACGTGTGTGGCAGGGGCATCGCCACCACACTCAGATGCAGAACTAGCTGGTCACTGCAGAGACCCCCCGTGTGGTCAGCCCCCAGCAGTGACTGACCTGTTTTCTAACCCTGCAGTCCTGCCTTTCTGAGACTGTCATGTGAACAGAATCATGTAGTATATGGCTTTTCAATTCTCACTTCTTTCACTCAGCATAATACGCTTGAGATTCATACATGACGTTGTGTCAATAGTTTATCCTTTGGAAGAAATTGCTGAATAGTCTTCATTTTGTGGATGCACCACCATTCATTTATCTGTTCACCTGTTGACAGCCATTGGGGCTATTTTCCTCTTTTGGCGATTCTGAATAACTCCTTTTACACACTCACACTTAGGCTTTAGTATAAACAGTTTCATTTCACTTGGTAAATATTAATAATTTGTGCATGTATCCATTTTATTTCCCTGTTGTACATTGTTTTTCATGATCTTATTTACCAGCTGTATTTGTTGAAGTTATCTCTTGATGTCTGTTACAGTATTGGGTTTTTTTTGTTTTTTTGGTTGTTTTTTTTTTTTTTTGGCGCTGGGGTTCGAACTCAGGGCCTTGTGCTTGCAAGGCAAGCACTCTAACCACTGAGCTAAATCCCCAGCCCCCAGTATAGCATTTTTTGGACAGTTTATTCGCTCATTAGCAAGTCCAGAATTTCTCTTAAGGAGAGTAGTCTGTGCAATGTGCGAATGACTAATAGATTCTCTCATTTAGCCTTCCCAGAAGATTTGCTTTTTAAACCAAATTCTTCTTTTAATTGCACTCCTACCCTACTCTTTTGTGGTTATACTGGAATTTTCAGAAAGAACTAGGTCACCTTGGAAAACGGGAGTGTAAAGGAAGATCTGTGTCTTCCTTTCCCATCTGGTCCCCGTCTCACTCATTCGGGTTCCGGGAAGGAAAAGTCAAACACGAACTTTTCGGGAGGGCCTCTGCTTCCATGTCACCACTGGCCAAGACTCTCCACCTTTCAGGCATGGATTTTCCAGGATTGGTGGGTTCTAGAAGCCCAGCTACCTAGGAGCCTGTGAACCAAAGACCAGAAAATTTTCAATTCCAAGGAATATCATAGTTTAAGGAAGGACCTGAGTAAAATTTGACTACTATAACTGGACAGTGGTTGACAGTGAGTTGCCTGGTACCCAAATCCTGCCCGCCCTTCCCAGGGAAAAAGAAACACCAGGAGCCTGTGCCGTGGACTTGGCCTCTGTTAGAACCACTCTACCCTTGATGGTCCCGCTAGAAACCGCCTCCACCAAACCTCAGCATGGTCAAGGGGCAGCACTCCGCAGTCACCACCTGGTGGACCGAGCTTCCGGCTCCTGCCAAGGAAACCTGGGCACACCTCCCATTGCCCCCAGCCTCTAGGTCATTGTGAAACAAGGATGATGGACACATACATCAAAATGCTTGTGAGGATGAAATGAAACTGTGTGGGAGAACATTTAGCATTTGTCCACCACATAGAAAGCCCTCAGATTAACCCTTAGCGTTATTTTAAGATACTTAATATTTGATGGACCATCCAGCTACAGCATTAATTGTGGGCACCTGACTCTTCTAGCCCAGGCATTCCTCAGTCAATATTCTGCCCCTCGGCAGCATGATAGTCACTTACCCTGTGCTAGAAAGCTTATTCCACTTTTAGACAGCTCCACCTTCAATGTAGGTCTTATTATGTAGGCACCACAACATCCAGGAGTGTTGGTTCCTGTTCATGACTGAGAAATAATTCTTACATCATCTGTGCCTTGTACCTCACCTTCATCAACTCAGGGTGATGTTACAGATTCCATCAATTAGCCTAGAAGCCTGACATTCCCAAACTTTGCCTGCCTGAATGCCCTCAAAAGCAGGTAAATGAAAAGTGAAGATGGATGTACTTTAAAGCTCCAGCCCCTTCAGAGTCCAGTCTGCCTGGAAGTTGCTGGAAGGGGCCCATGCGAAAGTGGTTTCTCTGCTCCAGGAACATGAGTGTTGCTGGTTTCTTTCAAAGCTGGCCATCTCATGTTGAGGGAAACCTGTGCTCCGGATGCACGAGTCAAGACATCGAGCTGCTTGTGAGACCCACGAGAGAACTGCTGTTGGCTGAAGGCACAACTTCGTCTTTCCTCTCTCCCCCTTATGCCAACAATAAAGATAACTTTCACGCTTCCAGCAGGGAAGTGCTGTGTTGGTTATGGTGGTTTCCACCTGGAGCAGCTGCAAATGCACTCTGATGGGTTTCTGCCCTGATACTCTTAAGTCCAAAATGCATGTAATCCACCTCACCTGCCAAATATCTCAGCTCAGTGACACCGCACACCATCGTGTAAGACGTTTCCTATCCTCATCATGGGGCTGAGCGGAAGCAGTGATCATTTCCCAGCATCAGGAAAGAGGATTGGACCGCATATCACTAGCCTGGGAAAAGAGCAAAGTTCAGAATTTGAAGTAAGGTTTCCACCCAATGTCCATGGCTTTTGCACCATGATAAGTGTGGAAAATCATTAGTCAAACCATCCTAAATCAGGGACTGTAGAGATTTAAGGCATCCTCGAGTTCAGTCAGCCACACCGCCTTTCAGTATGCATTTAGATTTCACTGCTTTGGGTAGTTCCGCCCTCAGAATAAGCAACAAAGAGATCTATCCAGCCACTAGTGTTTGTTAGTATGAATATGGAAAATAAACTTTTCTAGACCTTTATTGCTGTTCTTATTGCTGAGTAGGCTTTAAATCTGTAAACCTGCCTGTTTATTTTAAGAGAAGGAGTCTTGCGAAAGAAATCTACCCAAAAGACCTAGCCTCGCTGTGGCCTGTTTGCAGAAATGAAGCACAAATTATTTTGTGTGTGTGTGTGTGTGTGTGTGTGTGTGTGTGTGTGTGTTAATTGATTTACCAGAACCAACTTGCTCAAATTTATAACTTTTCACAGCATCACATGTCGGTGCCTGTGATGAAAGCTAATAAACTCAATATTAAGAGCCAGAAAATAGAATAAACTAGCTATAAAAACTGCTGATCTGACACCTTAGGGTGACCAGTGTGCTCAGAGCGGGCATTAATTATGATCTGAATGTATTTGCTGTATAATTCAAGTATAGAAGTTTTAGATTTTGGCATCCCAGATAGTAAAAGTAACAAAATAGTGCAGTTTATTCCTTCTTGGCAGATGTTTTTGTCAGTTGTGCATAACCCGTACAATAGTGTGTAACCAGAAACAGAGGACAGGTTCTGTGGGCAGTTCCTACTTGAGTGTGTCTGGTCGAGCCTCAGTGGGTGCCGCTCTGTTAGCTGCCTGTTCCTCAGGACCCAGGCTGGTGCCTTGGCCTCCCTGACATTCAGCCTGACCCTCTTGCTCTCAACCTCACTTCTGCGAACTTCTTACAATCAGCAGGGTAGAATGCACCAGTTCTTTGAAGCATTTCCGAAGTATTTCTTAATCCATCTAACTAGATTATAAATTCCTTTAAGGGCCAGAACTATAGCTTTTGTTAATTTCATTAATTTGCTTCAGAACAATCAGGAAAATGGCAATCAGTAAGTAGTATATACTTGTCAGTCTGTATTAATTTATCTAATTGCTCTCTGGTCTCTGGCAGTCGTTAGAGGAATTTGTCACTTTAATTAACACGTCTTTGCTGTTCTGTGGTGGATCCTGTGAGAACTTACTGGATCTATACAGTTTTGAATATGTCTCATATTTGGGCAATTCCAGCATTTGCCTCTGTGATTTTCAGTTTGGGGTTAATGTTTGAAACTGCCTCCATGCCTGCACAAAAATGCATGACTCTTCCAGGTGACCAAAAACAAACAAAGCTTCCTTGATATGCCTTGGTTTTAAGTGCTCTGGAGAATGCTTCTCTGAGTTATTCTCTGTAAATCTTTGGAGTAAATTCTGAGAGTGCTATGTACATTTTCTGTTAAATCAAGCTATCTCAAATATTTTAGGAAAAAAAGAAACCTACCCAGCCATTTCTACATGATACAGTAACAAAGAGATCAAATTTTTATTTGTCAAATAAAAAAAAAAATTTTATCTGTCAAAATGAGGCAAAGTCCTAGCATGATACTTTCAGTATCATGAGCCATCTGTGTTGCATCCTTCTCTGGTGTGTATGTGCCTAGAAACTCATGAATGTATTATTATATGTGTGCATGCACACCAGTGTGTGTATATCCATACAAACAAACACAACATACCCTTCAGACTTTCTTAGGAGACATTTCATGTCCTTCTTTTTTAAATCTTCACCGGAAAAAAAATTTGGCAATATAAAAAACATTTTATGTTAATCATTAATGAGGCAGTGCTGGGAACTAGTCCTTTGCTATCAATCGGGTCACTGTAAAGCCACCAGTATTACTCCTATGATTGCTGTGTCCAGAGTACCTTTAATACCATTATCTGAGGAAAAATATGTTGATTTAATAATTCTTGCTAGGAATGGTGAAAGTTGACATCAGGTATTCCCAATATTTCATACTTTAATTGCAAATATATCTGAAAAGATTGATGGATTGCTTACTCCAGAGAAGTTCTGTACCAAGAGTGGATTTTTCTTCTCTCCTGAATGGCACCAAACAGAAGACAATTGTTCATACCCTAATCTGCTGGGGCAATCTTTCTAGTAGTGTCTCTAGGAATAAGCACTGCATTGCACTTACAAAAGCCACATAAATATATATATGGTCTTGGGAATTCTGTTTTTCTTTTCTCGCTTTTGTGATTCTACAGAAACCTGCCTGTGATAGAAATTCCTAGAATGTCTCCCACAGACTCATGAATCTTCTTACCTGCATTGCTTTCAGCTCCTTCCAGGCCCCTCTGCTTAATAGGTAGTGCTGAGGCTTACTTGCCGTCTGCTGGATTCTACAGCGCAGGAGTCATAGTTGATAATTCTT
>PVJO010019907.1:0-33215 GCA_004026905.1 Hystrix cristata
AATGATGGGAAAGGTCCCTCAACATTCTGCTTCGGGCTCTATTGATACGATCCAAACTCTTTGAGATACGCGGTAATGTGTGTTATGGTCCGTGTGCTCTCTATTTTGGTGACTATTTCATGAATACTTGGAGATATATGGAAGAATCCCACATCTGTTTCCTCTTTCCTCATTCCTGTTCTAATACACATTGTAATGATTGGCCTGTTTGAAACTGTGTGATACACGGACCTTTTCACACCAGTGAACCAAGCTTTATTTGTATTTAAATACAAATAAAGTCAAGTTTTCAGTGAATTTTTCGGAGTTTTCCCCACCTTTGGTTGTGAGTTCAGATTTCAACTGAAAATTGTTAAACTATACCCTTAGCAAATTCACCTATATTGTAGATCCTGATGTTTAAAATCTATACTTTTCATTATACCTATTTATTGTACAAAATATTGGGATTCAACATGCTATTTACAAACAAGCATGGAATACTGCTGTATTTTGATCATGTCTATCTCCCCATTTCCCTTCATGAAACTTATAGATCATGATTTTAATTGGAGAGTTCTTCTATATTTTATTACTTCTCAGACTGGATTGTTTCATTTTAGTGATTTGACTGTAAGTTGCTCAGTAATGCTGTTTCCCCCAGAGAGTATGTCTCTGGAAATCACATTCTAGACACTTATTCCTTGTGGCCTCAGAGGTGCACAGTCTGCCCTCAGAGTTAGGACTGAGTTCCCAGTGAATTTAATTAAGGAACGAGCCACCCTTGGACCTGTAGCAGGTGCAGGTTTCAATAATATGCACTGTGGTTCAAATACACACAAAAGTGTCCAAAGACATTTGCCCTCACCTCAGGGAGATATGTTTGCCTATATGAGCATTCACAGGAATGTTTTCTTAGAATTTGAAAGCACGGACTCAAATCATGATAACTTAGAGATTACAGGTTTTTCTCTATTCATGCCATCCCAAAGCCAGATTTTGTGTTTGAAGCCAGGACCGTATACTGACTGGGATTAAAAATATTTTAAAGGCTATTTCATTATTTTGTTTTTATTTTATAAAACACAAATTGTAAATATGCATCTTAGAACACATGATTCATTTTTCTGGTATGTTTGCCTATTTAACAATAAAATGCTAGTTAATATTTGTGTTTAGGTGCAATATTGCCAAGAATGGTATTTGGGTATTTCGTTTTTGCAAGCAAAATTCATATCTCTTGAGTTTACATGACATTCACGATATTAATTTTAGAAACCACGGCAACTTAGAAAGTATCTTTTTTTCCTATAAATCAGATAAATTATCCTTCCTGCAAGTAAGGCAGGATTGACCAGGGCAAACGTGTCCGGGTGCAGCGATGGAGCATGTGGTGTTCTGCTGTCTGCCTTCCCAGAGGGAGCATCCATGTGTGAAGTTGTGGTCATTCGGGACCAGGAGAGGTCACCCCAATCCGATCCAGACTGAAGGCCTGTCTGCCTGCACGCAGGTAACTCTGGAAGGATGCTCGTGTGTCAGAGTCTGAAGAAGGCTTTACATGATGTAAATAGATTACATTGCTTTTTTTTGAACCAAGATTTCTAGGTACATTTTAGATGTACATAACGATTGTAGTCAGTGTGGTTAATCTGTATCTGTACATATATATCTCGTTCCTTCCCCTTCCCCACCCTCCCTTCAAGTCCTCTTCCCCTTTTTGTAAGTCATAATCTTTTCAGACTTCTTACAATTCTGATGATCCTGTTCACTACGGGGTCATTTGTCATTCATACAGTATTTATAAATTGATTCAAATCTTTAACTCTCTTATAATATTTTGTATTGTAGAAACCAAGAAGAAACTTGCCTTCCATTTTGTCAGTGTTTCTACCGACTAATTTTGAGTGTAACTATCTGGGAGACTTTTGTCATGTAGTTGTTTATAAATGTCTTAGTAGGAGCAACAGAATTGTCCTCTGAATATTGTTTCGATTATGAAAAGACGATGTGGCAACTGTAGGAGTTGAATGAGTGTCTTGAGGGCACCAAGTGCAATAGTGCAGTAAGCAAACTTTTGTTTAAATTCTCCAGAACAGTGTATCGAGGGAGAAGAGGAATGAACTGACCTTTGGCCTTAATAAGGGGAAGAGATTTGTATAAGAACAGCCGAGACTTGAGGTGGGATGTTCCCTGGAAGAGGTGGGGGTCAAAGGACAGATTTTATCAAACACGCAGATATGCTGCATAAATATGATGAGACAACGTCCACACTAGAGAGGAAAATGGATGATATAGGAAATGGAGGGGAAAATTGGAAAAGCACTATGCTTAAGAGGATGAAATCTATTGCAGGGCAGAGATGTGGGATGTGAGTGAGAGGAAGATAATCCCCGTTTGTGTAGAGGAAGGCGGCAGAGTTTGTGAAGTCAGATGGAAGTAAATGTCAGCAAAGACTTAAAGGATTACTGTTATTTCTGTGACTGTTTTCACTGGAAGCTGGCTAGTGAGTATTGGCCCCATTAGGGAATCATTTTCTCTCTGTGTTTCCCTCTCCCCCTCCTGCCTCCTCTCCTCTCCTTCCTCCTCCCCACTCCCCCTGCCCATCTTCTTGCTCAGCTTGGATCCCCTCCTCTGTCCTTCGAACACTTTGCACATCAACCTTCATCCCTCCCGCACTGACAGCACAGTTGTAGACCGTGGTTTAGACAAACACGGACACTTCCATATTCCTGATGGACACATGCCCACAGACGAACATTTGTAATTGAATATACATGGTCTTTTTATATTTGTTTCATAATCATATCATCTTATACATACTTTTAGGCTCATTTCTTTCTCATTCCACTGTAACTTGTGGAAATTGCTCCTGCAGGACTTACAGAACTGTAATTATCTAGATGGCTGTTTTCCATTTAATAGATTTTCTATTCTGTTCAGCAACATCTTGTGTAGCATTCGTCTTCATCTGTTTTACTTTTTGTTTAATACCATTAAAATGAGGTCACAAAATCAGAGTATGCACATGTTCTTATGTACTACACCTTGAATTTTCCAGCAGTACATTCCTAAATGTGTAATTGCTGTGAATAAATTATGCATATTTTTCCTTTCCATGGAGATTGAGACGTTGTATTCCAAAGAATTTTAAAATTCAAAGTGTAAGAAAATGTTCTTTTCATTTTAGCCATGTTTAAAGCTTTACCACTTTTAAAGTCTGCCATATATAAAATTGTATCTTTTTAATGTTTGTCTGTTTGTGGAAGAATTTCGCATTGTGTCATATGCTTTTCGATCACTGAGTAATTTTTCACTTGCTTGTTTACATCCTTTGTCCACTTTGCTCTTGCTTTATGTGTTTTTTATTAACTTCTTCAAGTTCTTTGTTTCAGGTGCTACCCCTGCTTACGTTCCCTAAAATGCAAATCTGTTTTTTATATTACTTTCATCTATTTATTTATGGAACCTTCTCCTACATCGCTATACTATTTTGAAATAGTCAAACGTCTTATTTTGAGATTTCTCTTATTGATTGAGGAGATTCTTCTCTTCCCAGAGTGTAGAAATTTTTCTGTATTTCATTATCTTGTGGCAAATATAAATTTTGCTGTCATATTACATTACATCTTTAATCTATTTTTTCTTGATATTGGAATTATGTCCATGCAGAATATTATCAGCTATCAGATGAAAAGTCAGTTTTGGCAGATTCATTTATCCTTTATGAAATGTCATTATCCCTCATGTTTCCAATGATTTCTTTCTGATGTCATTAGCCTGTGAGATCACTAAAGTTATGGACATGATTCAAATTTGTATCACTGTCTCTTTCAGTTCTGGAGCATAGTAAATCATAAGGTCTCTCTACGGAATAAACGACAAGTTATCTGAAAATTTCATGGACTCACTAGCAATAATCCTATTTGCTGATAGTTTCGTTCTAAGCAGCACTCCATGGACACACAGAAGGACAAATGGGACACAGGAACAATGTCACTGAGTTTGTGCTCTTGGGGCTCACTCAGAGCCTCCAGGGCCAGAAAATACTATTTGCTGTGTTCTTGGTGATCTACCTGGTGACAATGGCCGGCAACCTCCTCATTGTCCTGACTGTGCTGCTCAGTCCCGCCTTGGACACCCCGATGTACTTCTTTCTTGGCTACTTATCTTTTATGGATGCCATTTATTCTAACACAGTTACCCCAAATATGTTGATAGACTTACTCCATGTGAAGAAAACCATTTCCTTCAAAGCTTGTATGACCCAGCTGTTTTTAGAACACTTATTTGGTGGTGCTGAGATTTTCCTCCTGGTGGTGATGGCCTATGACCGCTACGTGGCCATCTGCAAGCCCCTGCATTATCTGACCACCATGAGCCAGCGGCGCTGTGCTCTGCTGCTGCTGCTGGCCTGGGCTGGGGGCTTTGTGCATGCTATACTGCATATCCTTTCTGTTTACAACCTTCCCTTCTGTGGCCCAAATGTCATTGACCACTTCATGTGTGACATGTACCCCTTATTACAGCTCGCCTGCACTGACACCTACCTTATTGGGCTCACGGTACTGGCCAATGATGGCGTGATCTGCGTGGTCATCTTTTCACTCTTGTTCATCTCTTACGCGGTCATTCTGTACTCCCTGAAGCATGTGAGTCAGGAAGGCCGGCACAAAGCCTTGTCCACCTGCGGCTCCCACATCACTGTGGTGGTCCTCTTCTTTGTCCCCTGCATTTTTCTGTATGTAAGACCTCCCTTTATCCTGCCCATTGATAAATCCTTGACTGTGTTTTACACCATCATTACACCCTTGTTGAACCCCCTCCTCTATACCTTGAGAAATGCAGAGATGAAAAATGCCATGAGGAAGCTCTGGACTGGAAAATGATAATGAGGCAACAGAGAATCGTATCATTTGTGTTCCATGAAGAAAGTTGCATCTTCCAGTAGTCACACTTGATTGTTTCATTAAACCAAATTTTCCCTCAAATTTAATAACTGTGCATAATGCCAGATCTACGATCAATATGCATTTGAAGATTATAAGAATGTGTTTGAAAAACATTTTTTAGTACAGAATGATCCATTGCGATTATAGATATATGTGCTACAATTACTATTGCGCGAAAGATTTCTTCATGATTGCTATATGAGTAAATCCACCCTTTTTCAGAAGTGATATTGTTCCTGATAAACTGGAAATATTAAAATGAGAAATAATATGTCAATACCTGGTTTCTTCTTTCACAGATTCCAAAATATTAATGGATCATGTTAATTTGTGAAATATATATATAATTGTTTTGTGAGATACTTTCCAGAATTTTATTAATATTGCTTAGTTCATTATGTTTGAAGAGGATAGTACTTCATTTAAATATAATCATATGGAGCTAAATTCACAAGAAGGAATAAATGAATAAGGGGTATATGCCGAAATAGCACTAAATGTTACTTTTCTTTCTAACTGGAAATCCTTCGGTCTTCTTAATGGGAGTTTTGTTTGGTGTCATGTTTTCATGAAAATAAAGACGATCCTTTAGTCTTCCTATCTAGCTTAGAATATCAGATAGTAACTCTTGTATTTGTCATTATGTCCTTAAGTGTTTATGGTCTTCTAAAAGGGACCAAAATCTGCCTTTCATGTACCAAGTTAGTATCATCCTTAATCCACAAACTACAAATACACAATACAGAACTTGATAATAGTTGTCAAGAACTATTTTGGTGATACTGCTTTTTATTTTTATGAAATTTATAAAATCAAATTTTATAAAAATAGACATAGTTATGGCATCCAGCCTGATACTGTTGTATGGATACACAGTGTGTACTGATCAAATCAGGGTAATTAGTGGTTCTAGCCCCTTGTCATCATTTTATGTTTGGAGACTCAGAGCTTGTCTATCAGTAAAATGAAGATTAATAGGTAACAAAGAGGCCAGAGCATAAGGTTTTATTAGACTGTAACCTCATTCATGAAATCTTTGTGAGAAATTCTCTGTGACTCAGGCTTAAAATCAAATATTATCTACGTCTAATGTGGTGGAAATGTCCTTGTTCTCGCTCCCCGGCAGCATCTGGCACTGGGGCTGTCTAAGGCCCTGGGAAAACGCATGTCTTCACTGGTAAATCATGCTGTATGAATACCTCTGTATCTTTATTTTTATCCTGATAATTATTTTCTAGAGACTGACTGTGTCATTTAAACTCTTTCCAAATATGAACATACTATTCACTGGAGAGTACCAAGTATTTGATTGTAGCAGAGTGTATGCAAATGTGTCTCTCATTTCTGGATATGTCACTGATTTTCAAACTTGCACAGCTAGATTCAGTGACGAGGTGAAAGGCAAAGACAGCGTCGTGGAGGGTCCTGAACAGAGGAAAGCCACTCACATCACGGTATGCAGGAAACAGATAGCAAAGGCGGAGCTAGGGCAGGAGATGCACCGTTTCAGGTCACACCCCAGTGTGTCCACACTTCCATCCAGGGCCCGCCTCCTAAAAGCACACTTAGCTCTGAACCCCACTGATGAATTTAGCTCACCCATGATCCAGTCACTTTCCTACAGCCCCACGTCTGAACAATAAGGCTTTGGGAGTCATTCAGATCTAAACCCTCCTGCTATGTTTGTATAATTATGGAAAAAGTTAACCTTAATTAGTAGAAGTTAAATTGGCCAAACCAATTATTTTCAGGTACAAATAAACCAAACTTTAACAACCCAAAATTTAGTTGTACGGATTTTTTTCAGTGAATTATGTTGAAACTATAAAAAGATTTTGCTTTTAAAATTTACAATATCGTTCATATACATGGCAAATAAAGCACACGTCTAACAAGAGGAGAGTTAGGATTTAATCTCTAGAAATTCTGCTGATGGAAATTTCTCACAAGGAGCAGCACTACTCTTCAGTCTTTCGATCATTCAACTGGTTTCTTCTGAAGGCTCCTTCCTTCTAATTAAGCACAACTGTGTATCTCCCCAATCTGGTCTGAGGAACTTGAGTCTTTCCATTAACTTTTATAAGCAATAATAATGTAACAAGAAAACTCATATTTTAGACCTAAAATGTTTTCAAAATTTCCGTGTGCTCATATATGGCACTTGTCTAGAGTGGATAGGTCACTGGGAGTATGATCTTGAACGGTATATTCTTCTTCCTGGCTGCTCCCTGCTCTGCTTCCGGGCTGCGTGGGGTGAACAGTGCTCTCCCGCCATGCCCTTCTACCATGTAGACGCTGCCTTGGAGCCAGCTGACTGGAAGTGAAATTTTTAAAATCATAAGCCAAATTAATCCTCTCTTCTTTTAACTTGTGGAATTTAGTATTTTGTTCAACAAATGGGAAAGATAGAAAAAAAGGAAGGTTAGAAAATGAAGGGTAGAAAAATTGAAGAATAGTGTGAGCAGTATTTTGGGTTTTTTTTGTTTTTTTTTTTTTTTTTGGTGCCAGGGATCGAACTTGGGGCCTGCTGCTTGCTAGGCAAGCACTCTAACCACGGAGCTAAATCCCCAGCCCCTGTGAGCAGTATTTGATGGAGACTACTGGTTAATAGTTCATAAGATCAGAAAGCTGGTTAGAATGTGGACAGTAAAGACCATGCTCGTGAGCTTTCAACTGGTGTGGTAGACTTACTATTGTGGCCAGCTTGAGCAGGAAGACCCAGCTGAACTGAGTTGGCGTGTTTGTGAGTTTGGAGGATCCACCTGAGAATTGTTGCCGACACAACATGAAGGAGAACGGGAGCAGAAGATCGTTGCTGGCTGTTTCCCAGGAGAAGCTCTGTCAGGGCTGGTTCTCCTGAAGGGAACTCGGCTGTTTTTGTTGTGGAAGGAGCTTAGAGCCTTTCTGTCATGGGGGATGGCTGCTGTTGCTTTGGGGAAGCTCTGATCTTTATGTCTGCTGTGAGCCTTGTATCCTAGTTCCAGAAAAGATTTCTTCAGCCGTTTAGTGCTGGCATGGACGTACGTGGGACAGTGCTGTGGGTTCCCAGCCCTTGATTGGATCTTTTGGGTCTCCAGTGCCTAGATGGACATTCAGCACCTTCTGCATTTGGCTTATGGGTGAATGCTGTAACCTATAGAAAGGTAACTAATACAGTTGGGGACCTAATTCTATTTGAAACTGGACTTGAGGGCATCCATGTTTCTTTCTGGCAATGAATTTCTCTAGGTTTTCTCCATGTTCTGAATTTTGTATAGGGTTAAAAGTAAAGGTGGTGGACTAATTTATCTTGCATTGGTAATTTCCAAGCAACCTGACATTCAAGCTGTGGCATGGATAGTGCTGGATATTTTAGCAAAATATATAGTTAGTATCATGAGCAAATGCCAAAAGTGAAAGATGTAAAAAAACTGGCAGCTTGGACTGAAACCAAGCTCTTATAAAACTGAGAACTCCAAGGCTTCTGCTCAGATTTTGAAAATAATCCAGTGTGAACTGTGCCATTTGTACCTAGTGCGTGATTCATAAAGCTTTAACAGTCAGCTGTAAGTCTGGTGGAGATTCCAGATAGCTGGACCTGCCAGGAACATGGAATGTCCTACAAGAAAGCTGCAAGTTATGTGTAGAGCCAGCCCAAGAGACAGGCCATGTGCACAGCAAACTGCCTGGCCGTAGGAGCAGAGTTGCCTTAAATCCTGTGGAAGTTGTATCTCACCAGCATGTGCCCCAGCTGCTATATATGGGAGTACAGAACTTAATATTTTTTCCTGCTGGATTTGTCTTGTTTTGGTCAGATTCATTTCATTTTCCTCTTCCTACTTTTTATAATGGGAATGTTGGCTCTGGGTCATTGTATGTTGGAAGGACTTTGCTTTCCTTTTGATTTTTTTTCAGGGGCTCACTGAGTCTCAGAGGAGATTTTGGACTTCATCAGCAATGCTGAAATGGTTAAGGTTGGCAACTCTTAGTCATGGACTAAATACACTCAACGAAACGAACCCTTGCACCTCGGGGATTCATGCAGAGTGTTATGGTTTGGCTCTACAGTATTGCACAAAACCAGTCTCACATGTTCAGGTACAGGGCCTGGTCAGAGGGAGTGGATCACTGGTGTGACTGTAATTGACCATCCCGCTCCACGCTCTCTGTGCTTCCTGGCTGACATAGGGTGAGCAGCTTACCACAGCCTTGCCCTTAATCATGCCTTTTCTACTTATTGCTAGCTGACCATGAAAGGAATACCCCCAAATCATGAGTGAATTAAACTTCTACACCCCAATGTTCTGGATGCTGGGTATTTTGTCCAAGTTTTAAAAAAGCTAATACAACATGATGCCTTAAGGGTAATAGCAGCTGTGAACATACTCCAGCTTTGGCAGAATTTGAGTTTTCAGAAACCCTTTTGCTAATGTGCAGATTCACTCTATAACTTTTTCATATCATCACTATTTTTAATAGGTTAATTTGTTACCAGATTTGGAACGAATTCAAGTAAATTAGTCTCTCCTGAACATAAACGATACCTTGAATATAATGACATGGGTCTTCCAAGGAAATTTTTCATGTTTCTCTGATTTTGTCTGTGATCCAATGACTAGTCAAGAGTATATTACTTAATCTCCATGTGTTTGCATAGTTTTTGTGATTTCTTTTGCTGTTATTTCTAGTTTTCTTTTCTCTTTGATCCAAAAATATGCAAGTGATTATATTTCTTTTTTGTATTTATTTAAACATGGGTATGGCCTAAGATATAGTCTATTTGGAAAAAGTTCCATCTTCTTCTGAGAAATATGTGTATTCTTTTGTTGGCTGAAACACCTGTAGATATCTGTTAAATCCATTTGTTTGGCATTATGGTTAATCTATAATATATCTTTGTAGATTTTTGTCTAGATGATCTATCTCTTTGTAAGACAGAATATAGGCGTCCCCTATGATTGTTCGGTATTTATCAGTCCTTTTTAATGGCTTTTGTTTTGTGAAATGTGTTGCACTGATATTTCTTTCATATATAGTTACAGTTGTTACATTGTCTTGTTTAATTTTTCCCTTTTACTGATGTGTAATGACCTTTTTTGTCCCTTCTGATCAGTTTGGTCTTGAAGTCCACTTGGTCTGAAAATATCATATCAGCTTCTGCTTTCTTTTAGTCTCAGTTGCATGGTATATCATATTACATAATTTTATATTCAGTCTATCTGTTTGCTTTTGATGAATTGCGTCGTTGCAGATAATACATGTGTGGGATTTTTTCCCTTGGTCCAAACAGCCAGTCTGTGTATTTTAATTGAGGAATTAAGACCACTAACCCCAACTTAGTATATTAATGTTTTTACTATATCTTGTCATTGAACTATCATTCCAGTGATGCCCCCCTCCCATTATTTAGCTCCTTTCCAAATGAGATTTATTATTTTCCTTTGGGGTCTTCAGTGCTGGTGACCTCCCTTGATCTGTCTACATGTTCCTAAAGTATTTTCTGGAATGCTGCTTTTGAGGTTATGAATTTCTTCGACACAGAAAGATTTTCTTTCAATTGAATTTTTCATATCCTGGATTTCTGCTTGGTTCTTTTATTAATTTCTAATTTGTTACCAAACTGGTCACTTATGTCTTGTACAGTCTTGTTTAATTCTGTCAGTTTATTTTTTGTATTCTATTTAGACTCACACAATATTTTATTCTTTAATATCTTTATCTGTTTAATTATATCTGCTTTAAACTCACTAATCATCTTATGGATTTGCTTACTTCTTTTTTTATCTGTTCAATCATTTTAACCATTTTGATTTTGAGTTCTTTGCCTGTAGCTTCTTTCAGTCCAGTGTCTGTGAGATCGGCTTTTGGAACGATGGAAGTTGTGGCATGCATCTTCTTCCCATGTTTCCTCATGTGTCTGTTGGTTTTTTAAATTTAAACCAAAGTGAGAGTTAATTCTGACGCTCCATTTCCCTATACAAACACCTTGCTCGTAGGTCCCAAATGAAAATTGAAAAGGAAAAGAAAAAAGAGAGTCAGAAAAAACGCATAGACACAAAACTCAAAGGTCTTCTCCAGGAGGATCACAGAGCTGGTTTCTGGTTCCCTCTTCAGGCAGACTGTTGTTATGTTTCAGCTCTGTTCAGTGGGTGTTACTAGCTGGGTGTTTTCATTTCTCTGACACCTTCGATCTTTTCTTTCAGGAGTTGGGTAGGCAGAGTGGGACTGGTGAAGCACCTGGACTTCCGCTCACCGATGGGGGAAGGAGGAGGCTTCTCTCATTCCTGTCACCTTCCCTATAGGGTAATCCTTGTAGCTGTTTACATTTACTCCCTCCACACTGCTCCTGCTCCAGGCAAGACACCGTGTGACTCTCACTGATCCCACTGTTTCTCTGACACTCTGCACATGTTTACCTTTCTGTCCACACCTCTCTTAGGTTCTCCAGACCACAAATTCAGTGGTGTCTAGAGCTCAGAAGGGAAGGGCATTCTGCTTGGACCTCAGGAGCATCTAGAAGTCAACAGGAACATTCACTGGGCTCTCAGCGCAGCAGACTTCAATGGATGGCAGAAAGTATCCTGAAGAAACTCTGGACTGTGTCATATGGAAGATGGGGGTGAGGACAGAGTGCCTCACGGGCAGAGCGTGGGGTTGATAGTGTGGCAGTGGTGTTGTGCCCACGCTGGTTGTGCTCTGTTGTCTCGTCTCTACCCCCAGATCACACTGGACGAGCGCTGCTGATACTGGGATTGTCCAGTGGGCTTCTCCAACACATTGCCTGCTGGTATGAGGGTTTTGTATTCTTCCTCCTTCCTGAGTCCCCGCAGATCCAGGCCAGCATCCTCCCAGTGTCTCCAATGCACTGCTAGCTCTAACTCACCATGATGGGTTTCCTGCACATCATCCTTTTAAGAAAATATGGCACCAAAGTTACTCTACCTGAGCAGCTGAGGGGAGCTCTACCTGAGAAGATGTGGAACATTTAGTTACAGATCTGTGTGTCATCTGTATTTGTGTAGTTTCTTCCTTTATACTTGCTTCTCTATGATTAATATTATTCTTCTCATTCAGTCATAACATGCTAAATAATATGAACAGAATCATATATCCAAAGCATCTCACAAATGCAAAAATACATAGCTCAAAGTTAAATATAATGTATGTATTAATATTGTCTATACTTGTGAAGGAAAGAAGGAACCACATATTTACATATTATTTCCTACTTTATTATTTCAATATATGTGATCACAACAGGTAATTCTGAAAATGGAGTAACTTTATGTAAGAAATATAAGGAAATCCTTCATTAAGTGAACAATTACAATATTAATCATGGTACATAAATCTATAGACTTGAGAGCAACATTTTATGCTAAAAATCATATTTTCCTAAAGAATTCTAGTAGTAAAATGTATACTAATCATTGGAAGAATTCCCATAATAGATGTTTTCCATTGTGCACAGATATTAAACCTGATGGAAAATTGAATATAATGAAATGATCACTCCTGGCTTCCCTTAAGAAGCAACAGCTCATCGAACAGAAACGGTACATTTGTCATTTGTGTTGTTTCCTAGTCCAGAGCTTTTTCATGGCCTTTTTCATGTCTGCATTTCTCAAAGTGTATATGACGGGGTTCAACATAGGGGTGATAACAGCATTAAACACGGTCAAGGATTTATCAATGGGTAAAGTAGAAGGGGGTCTCACATAGCCAAAAATGCAGGGAATGAAGAAGAGGACCACCACCATGATGTGGGAGCTGCAGGTGGACAAGGCTTTGTGTCTCCCTTCCTGACTGAGGTTCTTCAGGGAGCGCAGAATGACCCCGTAGGAGATGAGCAAGACTGTAAAGATGGCAACACAGATTGCCCCATCATTGGCCAGCACTGTGAGGCCAATTACGTAGGTGTCAGTGCAAGCGAGTCGTAATAAGGGGTACATGTCACAGATGAAATGGTCAATGATATTTGGGCCACAGAAAGGAAGGTTGTAAACAAAAACAATGTGAACTACAGCATGCAGAAACCCCCCAGCCCAGGCCAACACCAACAACTGAACACACACCCGTTGGTCCACGATGGTCAGGTAATGCAGGGGCTTGCAGATGGCCACGTAGCGGTCATAGGCCATCACAACCAGGAGCAAAATCTCAGCACCACCAAAGAAATGTTCTAAAAAAAGCTGAGTCATGCAAGCTTCAAAGGAAATGGTTTTCTTCACATGGAGTAAGTCTATCAACATATTTGGGGTAACCGTGTTAGAATAAACGGCATCCATAAATGATAAGTAGCCAAGAAAGAAGAACATCGGGGTGTCCAAGGCAGGACTGAGCAGCACAGTCAGGACAATGAGGAGGTTGCCTGCCATTGTCACCAGGTAGATCAGCAAGAACACAGCAAATAGTATTTTCTGGCCCTGGAGGCTCTGAGTGAGCCCCAAGAGCACAAACTCAGTGACATTGTTCCTGTGTCCCATTTGTCTTTCTGTGTGTCCATGGAGTGCTGCTCAGAACGTAACTGTCTGCAAATAGGATTATTAGTGAGTCCATGAAATTTTCAGATAATTTGTCCATTCAATTTATAAGCAGGCATTATGACTTTCTATGTTTTAGAACTATCAGTGATTATAACAATATAAGATTGAGAAAAGTAGGTGCTCAGCCCCAGTGATCCTGTAGAGAGTTGGGGTCTGAAAAAAGAAACTAGGAAGGTAAAGAACGGACTCATTATGAAAAATATGATCATACTGCAAGGAGTCTAGTTTTTCATCTGCAAGTTAATAATATTGCACATATAGATCATACCATAAACATGAATTAGCATTAAAGATTTTTGTGTAAAGGAACAGGATGTACTTAAATACACTAACAAAGAGAGATGACACCCTCCACTCTTGCGGCAGAATTGAATCAATTAATAATAACAATCTCAAAATTGAATTTGCAATTTCAAAAGTTTTTAAGTGTGTAGGTAATGATACCTGAAATAAATACATAAAAATAGTTTGGGAAAGAACTTAAATGCCATAAAAAATAGTTAGTATGTAAAACACAAAAAGACCTTTAAGAAATTAATAAGTAAAAGACAAACCAATAGCAAATTGAACCAATAATATAAAAAAGAAAAATTAAATTACACCCAAAATGATCATAACCATGGGATAGATGCTGAAGTTCACCAGTAAGCAGAAAAGGCAAAGTGAAAAAAAATCCCAGATACTTTATGTATTTGTTATACTTTAAAGCTGATAATGTTTTAAAGAGTACCAGAGTACTTTCTTGCATTGAGATTTTATAATTATTTGGGACATAATTTTTCAATCTCTTTTGGAAGTAAAATTTCATATACCTTTCATCACGACAAATTCACTCTTGGAAACCTAATGTGCAGATATTAAAGCCCCAGTATATAAGGGCATATGCACAGCAGGTTTTTTGGCATTATTTCTAATGGCATTAAACCAAAATGTAAAAATAAATTTAAGGTGAATAACGACATTCTTGACTATAATATGAAATCTATTAAATTGAAAACACATTTTTAGAAACTAATTATAATTATATCACTACCGTATTCAGAGAATTTCCACAAGTTTCTATGGCATAAGAAAGAAATAAGCACAAAACTACATATATCATGATATTATTGTCAGATTAAAATAAAACACCACACATGCCTCCACTTATAAATGCACGTGGTCCTATGAGCATGGGGAATATGGTCAGATACGTGTTTTGCTGTGAACATGTTTGACATTTATGGTGTTTATGTAAGTGGAAGTCAGTGGTTATATGTAAAAGACTGAAATGATAGGAGGGGAGAATACACCTGAGAGAAGAGAGAAGAAAAGAGAAATGAAAAGGGAGGGCTGAGGAGGGAAGGAGAGTGAAAGGAAGTAGGGAAAGGGAAGAGGTGGGGGGTTGGGAGAGGAGGGAGAGGAGAGTGCCAAAGGGGAAGGGAGGGAGAGAGCAGAGCAGCAACAGAGAGACAGGCAGGAAGATTTCACACGAAAGAAAACATCATCATAAGCAGGATCAAATCACTAGCCCAGTTTCCTCTTAAAATAATCCTAGTAGTGCCAGTTGCTCTCTAAGTCTCTGAATAATTGAGTCTGACTTCATAAATTCTGCACTGCTTCCTCTCATAAACACGGATTGCCTGTCTTCCTAAGTACGGCCCACATTTCTACCCAGGCAGTAGATTGCATCCTCTTTGTAACTGCTAAGAACACCGTTCCTCCAGGTTTCCCTTCTGTTTCCTACACCAACGACTTTCCTCCTTCTCACACACCATCTGTCAGCTCATGTACAGTATTTCTGCATGTTAAAACAATCTATCCTTTACCCCACATCACTTTTAGACAATGACTCCACTCAATTATCTGGGCCCCTCCTGCAATGTTCTTCCGTTTATTAAGTCCAGTGGTCAATAAGAATCCTCTTCTGCCTTGACCCACCGTTACAATTTGCTAAAATAAAAGCTTGCTTACTCAAGTATTAAAATAGATTCTCCAAAGTCACTCATTCCGCTTTTACAGATGCTACATCATTTCATTTCTAAAAATCTAAACAATGCTCAGAAGGTAAGTCATTTGATTCTATCTAGAGATTACCAAACACCTGCACACCAAGCATCTCTCAAACAGTTATACATTAAGTTACTTTGTGAGAATACTGATGTCAGACAAGGGAAATTTACAATGTACGTTCATAGGTAATGTAAAGGCTGGTTCGGAATCCTACATATAAATACTTCTCCTGAGATATTTATAGTATCAAAATATCCAAGAAGAGTATTGAAGATTGGAGTCAATATCCATGTATTTTAGTAATTACAAAGGACATCTTAATGTAATTCATTATAAGAATTACATAGAACTTTTAAAAGATTTTGAGTTCTTATATCCTCAGAGCACTGACTGTACTCACATAACGTAACTTAGTCCAGAATCTTACAAATGAATACACCTCTGCGTTACCTGAGTAGGGGGCAATCACTGCATCCAAGTTCTAGATTTTTGTATCTTGAGGTATTTCCATCGCCCAGTTTTTTCTATGCTTTCAGGAAGGTTGATCCATCGCACTTTCCAAAAACAACACTCTTTAAATTTTTTTCAATTTCTAAAATCAGTATGAAGAATGTCCTGTAACATCAAGAAATCTGAATCTTGATTATAAACAAAGTAACCCCAAATCTGCACTGTTGGCAAAATTTGTCCTAGTAACAAAGAAATATTAACAAAGCATTTTAGGGTTAAATACACTAAATTTCGTGGAAGAAAGAGTCATGAATTTTTAAGTGTATGTTGCAATTTGTGTTTTATACAGTCAAAGTGAAGGAGCGAAATAGCCTTGAAAGTATTTTGATTCTCAGTCAGGTCTAAGTACGGGCTACGTACAGCGTACTTGAATTTAATATTGACTAAAGGGTGGGAAAATCTAATCCCTATTCTACCAGGTTTTGAGCCTGTTATTTCAGTTCCTAAGAAAACAGTCATATGAGTACTGGTACGGACAAGCTCTCCAAGGTAAGTGCAAATGTCCGTGATCACTTTATCTGTATTGGAACCACAGAACACGTTGTTGAATCATTCAGTGCTGTACCTCAAAGGGTGAGTTTCCCTAATTAAACTCTGTGGGACCTGAGTCCTAATGCTGAGCGGAGACTATGCACCTCCGGAGATGGCAGGAAGAGAAGTTTGATAGCAACATGCTCTCTGGGGGAAATAGCATAATTGAACAACTTGAGGTGAAATCAGTATGTCTTGGCAGGAATGAAATATGTAAAAATGCTTTCTAAAATCACAACCTACAGGTGTAAGAGAAGGCATAAGGAGGACAGAATGATTAAAATATATACATGTAAGAAAATCCCAATATTATGTAAAATTAAGAAGAACTTCTAAAAAGTACTCTGTTTTTAAAAGTCATGCCCTATCCATTTGGTGAGTAAAACATTTAACTTACTCCTTTGCAGATGACGTCTGAATTCACAATCAGATGAAGAAACTGATTTCAGAACAAGTCATTGAAAATTTAAGTCAAACGCAGGTAAAGCCTGGTTTGCCCCTAAAAAAACAAAGTCTTTTATATCACATAGAGTCAGAAGGCTACTATCAGAACATAAATTAGATCAGAAAAAGGAAAAGAGAAAAGAGGAAATTATTCTACAAATCTGTAAGTGTTCATGAAATATTCACTAAAATAGGTGATACATGGGGCCATAAAGTACACTGCCTCATGTCTCAAGTGACCTCAGCCATACAGAATACATAGCTAATAGTAAAGAACTCAAGTGAAAACTGGTGACAAAAATATAGCTTGATTTTCCAAATTATTTACAAATTTACTAATCTGCCTGAATTGAAACACAAACTGTCATTGTCTACTGGAAAATATAGTACAGGTAAAAACTACTGCACAAAAATGTTAAATTGTTTTGAAAAGCAACCATAAATAGCACCATTAATATTTTTTCCTGTTTTTAATTTTTCTTTGGCTTCATTGATGTATAATTGACAAATAGGAATCACACCTACCCACAGCATACAATTTGATGTTTCGATATGCATATACATTGTTGAATAATTACAGTTGAAATAAATAACACATCTGTCACCTCAGATAATAAGTGTTCTCCTTCTGTCACTTATTTTTGTGGTTACAACATCCAAGTTTCACTATTTCAGCAATTTTCAAGTATCAAATACAGTTATTTTAGCAAATTTCAAGTGACAATATCATCATATTTCCTGTAGCTACCATGTTGTAGATTAGAATGCAGAAATCATTTATCTTGTGTATCCAAACTTCGTAGACTTAACCACTACCTAGAAAGTGCCGAAGCTACTTGTAGCCTTTCTCTTCTTCCTCAGTCTTCAAAACCCAGCAAGTACCATTTATTTTTTGCTTCTATGACTTTATTTTCTATTCCACATGTGAGCTAAGAGATTATTCATCTTTGACTTGTATAACTTATAATAATATCCTCTAGATTCTCTTATTTTGTCACAAAAGACAATACACCATTCCTATGTAATGCAAAATAGTATTTTTTGTTATACAAAATATAAAATTATATAACACAAGTGTTAAATAAGTATTATGATATTACATAATATAATGTGATATCTACATATACTAAAATATGTATCATATATAATAATAGACATAACTATATATGACACTGGTCACACTTTTTTATCCATTCATCAAGTAACAGACACTTTGGATATCTATTTGTGGGTTATCGTGAGAAACACTGCGATGAGATTGGAGGTGAATATTCCATCCTGTGCGACTCATTGTAGCCTTGCACGATGGAATCTTCTACTTTCACATTCAAGGTTTCCAGATCACTTGGCAGTCAGCCACAGTTTCTTGGCAAGGACTAAGTATTTTTCCTGTGGGGATTGTTCATGGGAAAGACCTGTTCAGAGGATGTTACTTCATTTGAATTTGTTCCAAATACTCTAACAAACTAAACTACTGACAATAACGATTATGCAAAAGAGCCACAGACTAATCTGCACATACAAATGGAAGGATTATTCCTCCGGTAGAATGACCCAAGAGGTATTGAAAACCGAAATTCTGTCCAAGCTGGAGTGTGTCGTCATCTGGCATCAGGCCCTGGAGGTGTCTTGCTTCCTCACTGTATTATCATTGTTTGTACAACTTGGTGGATGTTCTCAAGTCCCCGGGATGATATCGGAGCGATATAAGGACATATTCGCATTGAGGAAGGAAGGGGTCTTAGGAAGATGCCAATTGAATGACTGAAAGACTGAAGAATTCTGGTTCTACTTGTGAGAATCTTCCATCACTGACTGTTCCAAGATATTGAACCCCAGGTTTTTCCTTCTTAGATATAAACATGGCTTATTGGCCAGACTTAAAAGTGCTTATACATTCTGAAAGCAAAGTCCTTTTTGGTTGTTTCCCCATCACTGACTGAAAAGTGAAATATTGCCACAACTAATTTTTTGTTAGATATTTTGTTAATGCGTGCCATCAAATAATGTATTTTACCCTGAAATTTCCCACTGATTAGGTCACTTTTTATATAGTTGAAAAAACGTGCAGCTTCATTTCTCTATGAAGATGTTCTTCTAGCAGGTGAGAATTTTAAAGTACTTTGTAATATAAATATTGACATGATATTTAAATGTCTTTATGTGTCATGAAGTTGTAGTCCAACCTTTGCTTTGTTAGGTGTAGAGTTTATTAGGTAGGGACATGAACAGTATCATAAATCCTCCAAAAATGTCCTTTTTGATTTCTTCACTATAACTGAGGAAAAATGTAACTACTTGTAGTGTTCTTAATGTTTTATTTATTCTACCAAATAATGGGCTTGGCCAGGTTATTTCCCACTGAATAGACCAAATGTATATAGTCATGCAAGCACGGTGTCTTTGTTTTTCCATGAAGAAATTCTTCCAGCGGGTGAGAATGTTCAACTTTTATACAGTAAATGTAACTACTTGGAACTATTACTAGAGTCCCTGATCAGCCTCACATTTTCATGTGTTTTGTGGGTGCAGGGAGCTACATGAGACATCCACCATTATCCTCAGTGAAAGAAGCCCTGATTTGCCAGGCACAGGACAAGACCCAAAATGTGAGCTCATAAAACAACTGACAGGAGACACTAGCTGGAAAATGCCGTGAGGTGCTGAAATGCAGCGATGCTTTGTGTTCTCTCGCTGGAGACATCTGAATGGCACCAATAAAGCAAGCAAAATGTAGAAATTAATTAGCACATACAAAGTATGCTTGGTTTTAGCACTACACTTGATAGGCATTTATTTTGCATTTTGCCAAATGACAATCTATATCTATGACATGCACAACAAATAAACCAATAGATTTTTTCCCTTTGTTTATAAGATATTGTATTTTGTACAATATGTTAACAAGGAAGTAAAATTTCTTTTAGGTAAATATGTGAATTGGAAAATATAAAATTCCATATCATATCAAATATGTTAAAATGTAAAGGAATAAATATCTATTATGTTCTGGCAGTTTACATGGTCTTTTATGGGTGAATTTTAAAATTCCAGGAAATATATTAGTACTTATAAACACAGTAACTCACCTACTGTCGCTTATAGAGTCTTATAAAATTTTATTGTAAAGTACCACATCGAGTATTTTGCCTGTAAAAACAGGAAAGTAAGCTGTGAAAATAAGACCACTGGACATACTCTTTACTCTTCAACAGACCAGATTTGCTGGTGCATGTCTTCAACAGCGGTGTATCTCCTGAATGAGACGGGAGAAGTTTTGTGAAGGAGACACGTGGAAGGGTCCTCACAGCTGGCTTCCAAGGACCCCTCAGTCTCTTTCTGCTCACATCTTCCTCCACTACCTAGCCCAGGAGCCTGGGATTCTCTGGCTTCTAGCTGCAATGCATCACAGGTGAATATTGCTAGTACTTATGTGTAATAAAATGGACAATTTTATTTACAGTTTTAGATACAATAGATACAATTTTAATCTATGCTCCAAAAAGGGATTCGTTATTTATAAGTATACTAACCTTTATACCCTGGACCATGTCTATAATTCTGATTAAATTGTCAGAGATTAAGGCTTACAGTGAAACACAGAAAAACAATAAGTATTTTTTTTTATTCGATCAGATGCCCTACGGTCTTCTAGGTACTCTAGGTACTTTTATTACTCTACATGTAATAAAAATAAGCTTAAGAGACCGATGCCACAAGAATCCCGATGTTAATAACGATGAAATGGAGATACAGGGACATTTACTAAGTAGCCCAGTGTCACCGAGATAGTCAGGGAACTGACCTGGGATGGCGACATCAGCTCCACAGCTCAGTGGCCACATTGCTCATGACTGTGCTATACTCTCCAAGGATGTCTGGGGTCCAGCTTGTGTAGACACTGAATGGAAAACTTAAGGTTATTATTTGGTCACTCTCAATGTTACACTTCATTTGCTACTGGCTGGCACTTTTGAAGTAACAATAATAAGCTTACAAATTGCTATTTGCTGATAAAATATGAAGAAAAGGAAAACGTCCAAAGAGAAAGAAATGGTAGGCCAGCACTAATAGTTCTGGGGATAGTCAGAGTGGAAAGGATTCCGACCTCATCTAATTTAGTGCTTTTATTTTTCAATGTGCTGAGAAATATTTGCAATTATGTTTAGAAAATCACTCAAACCTAAGTCTCTTCATGTTGAGTATAGGTGGACTTTTCCCTTGGGTGGCCTGCTTTCTGGAATCTGCACACTGGAATTCTAGTTTTAAGCATTCTCAGTACATAAAAAGTCTTGTATATAACACCGTGTCACCCTATTCCCTACCTCTCTTTTCATTTTCTATTTTCCTCCTTCCTTCGTACCTAGCTTACTCTAAGAGTCCTGAATATCTAATAACAGCAGCTAGTACAGTGGTTGTTTGATAGTCATGAGTTAGTCCAGTTCAGTTAAAAATATTTGCTGAAAATCAGGACAGGGACCATAAATTTGCTAAGAATTTTGTGTCAGCAAGCACGAAATGGACAGAATTTTAGGTCCTGAAAATGGAAAGTCAGATTCAAATAAAGTAATTGCTATAGGCAGCAATGTGCTCAATATTTTTGTAGTTATTTGACACAGTTCAAAACCTAGTATCTTGAGATTTAATGACAGATTCACTAAGAATGAATATCCTTTGATATATAAAAGATTGGTCATCTAATGTGTGTTATGGTGCAATAGTATTCAGTTGAATATTCTAGGGGGGTTATTTCTGGTGTAATACAGATTTGATGGTAAAGTTATTCTACACAAATACCACCAACTAAAATGACTGACTCTATGTTGGGTTATACAGCTAGAATTTATTGGCATCGCTAGAGAGTACTGTGTATTTCTTTACATAAGGAGCATATTCACTGTTCATTATTGCTGACCACTGTGTCACAACATGCTGTCTTTGAAAGAGTCAGTAAATGTGTAAATTACCTTTGGGCGTTTACTACTTTTCTGTAGACTATCATCTGAGACTAAGAGATAGAACCATTAATATCTGGTCCCCAAAGAAAATCGTTTGAGGAGAAACAGAATCATCAAGAGAAGATCTGTTGGGGTTCTTGGAAGAACAATTCAAAAAATGTTAAGTAAATGTTTCCTGTACATCCACCACTGTGGAGGACATAGTGATGAAGATGTGCTTGGTGACAGAATGGATTCACGGGCCTACTCCCACCTTGCTGGCAGGGCCTGTTCTCCTGAGCTCTCCTCTCTGAAACAAGCCTTCTAGAAGACTAAATGGGACACAGTGACAATGTCACAGAATTTGTCCTCCTGGGCCTCACTCAGGATCCCGCGGGGCAAAAGGCACTATTTGTCATGTTCTTACTCATCTACACGGTAACGATGGTGGGCAACCTGCTCATTGTGGCGACCGTCCTTGCCAGCCCCTCCTTGGGCTCCCCCATGTACTTCTTCCTTGCCTCTCTGTCCCTCATGGATGCTGTTTATTCCACTGTTTTCTCACCCAAGTTGCTTTCAGACCTGCTCAGTAACAGAAAGACCATTTCCTTCCCAGCCTGCATGGGCCAGCTCTTTGTAGAGCACCTATCTGGTGGCGCTGAGGTCTTCCTTCTGGTGGTGATGGCCTGTGACCGCTACGTGGCCATCTGCAAGCCCCTGCACTATTTGACCATCATGAATCGAAGGGTTTGCGTCCTCCTTTTGGTGGTGGTCTGTGCTGGAGGTTTTGCTCACTCTGTGGTTCAACTTGCATTTGTGTACTGTCTCCCCTTCTGTGGACCCAATGTCATCGATCATTTCATATGTGATGTGTACCCTTTATTGGAACTTGCGTGCACTGACACCTATTTTACAGGCCTCGCTGTGGTGGCCAATGGTGGAGCCATCTGTACGGTGGTCTTTGTCCTCCTCCTCGTCTCCTACGGCTTTGTCCTAAACTCTCTTAAAACTCACAGTCATGAAGGGAGGCGCAAAGCCCTTTCCACCTGCAGCTCCCACATCACCGTGGTTGTCCTCTTCTTTGTTCCCTGTATTTTTGTTTATGTTAGACCTGTCTCCAACTTTCCTACTGATAAATTCATAAGTGTATTTTTTACAGTTATTACTCCCATGCTGAATCCTTTAATATATACCTTAAGAAATTCAGAGATCAAAAATGCTATGAGAAAACTTTGGTGTAGAAAGTTAACTACTGATAGAATATGAACACATGCTTTATGCAGAACATCTTTGCTACTAATTCTACAAACAGACCATAAACTCTAACAAAGATGATGTTGTTAACACAATACAGTCTCTTTGGCTGTTTCTGTTTTTTGTGTAAAGCCATCAAAGAGTACAGTAAATTCTCTTGAGGCCTGTGGATAGGTTGCTCATGAAAATCAGATCAGCTATCAGGTGAAAATACAGATGTAGTCCAAAATTCAGAAGAGGATGGTGAGTGTGAGAAAAAAGCCAGCGACCCAGAGTGCAGGTGACAATAGTTTTACCCCTAATTCCTGCTTTGCCGGTGACCAAGGCTGATAAGTATTTTTTTTCTCTTGCATAGTTACAAATGCAAAATGTGTTAGTTTGGCTGGTTGAAGTGCAAATATGATATTTTTAACATGCACGGGCCTTCTCAATGTCCTTAGTAACTTAGAAAACATAGCAGCCCTCAAGCCAGCCTTCGTCCTCTCCTGTACAAGCAGCATTATGGTACATAGAGAGCAAAGAGGATCGCAAAAGGGCAGGAAGGCAAGTCTCTAAGTCAATCGGCTAATTACATAAATCTTAACTCTCAACTTCCTTTCTCTGGGGCGTTCTGACAGCAAAACCATTTTAATCTTATTTTAAAACTATGAACCAACCAACTCGCCATTTCTCGAATAATTTCCAAAATTAGTGTCGAAATATTGACAATGGAGAGTACAGTGTGGTTGTGGTTGATGGTCAAAAAGTTTGATTTTAGATCATTTAAAAGATGATTATCTTCAGTACAATGAGTTATCCTGGATTAAATCCTAGATAAGAAAAGGATAGTAGTGGGAAAAAATTAGTTAAATATAAATAAAATATTAAAATGAGTTAAATGTAAATAAAATAAGTTGTTTCATGAAGAGTAATATACCCATGTTCTTTTAATAATCTTGACAAATATACCTACAGCAATCTAAGCTAATGATATTCAGGAAAAATGAGTAATAGGAAGTTAGCAAGTTTTATGTCAATCTAAACTTACTTTAAATGAAAAGTTAATTTTAAAAAGTCACTCTTTGTGTGCTACCAAATTAGTATTTTCAAAGTAGTTATTCAGAGTACGAGACATAAACCAAAATGTTCATTGCTGTCCAATGAGATTCTCAAGATACTTTTGTGATAAAGATCACAGACAGGATGCTCATGACCAGACAGTGAAGAAAATGTGACAAGAGGCCTTCTTGGTCGTGTCAAATGAACGGTTTGGTTTTTATAGAGTAAGTACAAGACTTCATGTCTTCTGTCCTTGTCTGCCCTTGACCTTGTCAGGCTGTAATCACCACGTTCCTTGACGTGCCCTCATCTGACAGTCTGTCCGTCCCTGCCTGCCCACACGACCAACACAGAGGGCAAAGGGCAGACCGACCACAGGTGAAGGAAGGGTCCCTTTCCTGCACGGCCTAAACCCCGTCAACTTGGCTTACACCAAGAAAGGTGCACAAAATATCATCAGTAGGAAAACCGGGCTAAACGTTGCTACTGGCTTTTATAAACTGATAAATGGTAATGACATTCAGTACTCCAGGGCTCACCGGTGTTTAGAAGGTCGCCTTCAGAAATCTTAGATAGTGAAGCGTGACTGACGGGGGTTTAGAGGACACACAAGGAAAGAAATGGGTGATGAGCACTGTAGAAATCTCACAAATTTTGCTTAAAGGCCGGAGAATGAGGCAGGGTAAAGCTGATGGAGGAAGAGGAGTCACAGGAAGACGTTTTTGAAGCGAAGGCAGATAGAAGTTTGCTTCTCTGGCGATGGGAACGCTCCCGAGGAAGAGGAAAGAGTGAGAGAAGGAGCGGGAAGGAGCGTCTGAGGCCATGTCCCGGCCCAGCGGTAAGGAGAGACCAGAGTGCAGGGCGCAGGCAGGCGGGGGGCTCGCGGCTCGGGCTGTCACCCAGCTAAGTCTCGCTCAGGCGCAGGTAGGAGGGCAGCGTGCGCGGGAAGCCGAGCCAGCAGGTGGCAGGTGAAGTCGTTAGGGTGGTGGACATTTCCTCAGCTGGCTTCCATTTCCTCAGTTAAACAGGAAGCAGATTCACCTACTAGCCCCCATTAAGTGCGATGTTTGCAGCAGGTTTTTAGGCAGATTCCTTCTTCCGGGTTAAGCGCCTTCTGTTTTCACTCTGCTGTGTCTCTGTATTGTGAATAGTACTGAATTTTTTCAAATTCTAAAGATAGATAATTACACCATTGAAAAACTCTTACTGATAACAGCTAATTCCTATTTTAAAATCCAAGACTTGTTTCAGAAGTCAGAGTGATGAAAAGAAATAAAATGCTGTCCCGCCGAGGAACGTGTTTACTGAATAACACTAATGTGAATTTATTTACAGGCTCTATGGAGCACAGAGAGTGAAAAACATTTAGAATCTAAAATTTTACCATGGATAATCGGAACAGCCTTTATCTATAAGATAGAAAATGTAGATTTTATGTCTGCTTTCTTAACTGTATAAAATATTTAAGGTTAGGGATCACAATCTCATTGTGATTCTTCCACTTCATAACTGAACTAATACAATGAATAAAAGATCTACAAATTTTTACATTGAACAAAGTTACCTACCGAAGTCTCTTTCTTCTTAACATAATTCAGGGTGAATAAATGTAAAATAAATCCAGGTACTTAATTCTAAAATGCTGTTATTAGGCATCAAATGTTCCACTATTGATAAAATTTACTTGTTCTTTTTTTTTTTTTTTTTCTTTTTTAGTGGTGCCGGGGATCGAACTCAGGGCCTTGTGCTTGCAAGGCAGGCACTCTAATCACTGAGCTAAATCCCCAGCCCGATAAAATTTAAATGGAAGCTATGTGTGGAGAGTTGTGCTGTTGTTTCTAAAGTCATTTATAAGTCTATTTAGGATTTCATCTTAAAAAATTGTATTCTAATATTCACTTTCATTTCCATGCTCTTTCTGAATTTGGAGATTACTTTCTCTGGCCAGGGCCCTCCCCACCTGCCCCTCACACCTGCCCCAGGAGCCCTCTGGCCAGGAGCCCTGATTGGTCGCACCTTCTTCACTGCAGGCTCCCTTCTCCACACACTTTTATCTTTCACCCAGAGCGCTCTCCCCAGCGCTGCGTCTGAGGATTATTCTATCTCAACAGTCACACCTCAGTTTACAAATTCATCTCAGCAAAGGCCCCCAGTCCCCATATCTGGAGTCGCCCCATCACATATGTGGCGTTTCCTTACAATTGCCTGAGAAGCGGTTGTAGCTCTGTTCTTTTATTTCATGTTTATGTTGTTTATCTCCTGCACTGAAATGTGAGCTCCAACACACAAGGAAAACAGAGTGTGTTATTCTTCACTATGAACCCAAATCCCAGAGGAGAATCTGAAACTTCATAAAAACTCAGCAAATATTCACCATTAAATCAACGAATTTTAAAGTTATTGTCTGTAACTGGTAATTATTAGGACTGCATACCAATTTCACATACGTATTTTTATTTAAAAATAAAAATCATGAATTAAATGTGTTTTATTTGAATACTGTAACCAGCCTAGTAATTACTGTTGTATTATTTAGCATACATACTGGTTTTAACAAGAAAAAACCACCCATTGGTTTTAGAAACTGAAATTGCAAAATTACAGTAAAATCTTTCTCCCACTGTTGTAAGAATGGGTTTGTACAGTTATTCTACTCCTGTAAAGAAAGTAAAATGGTAAGACAGGCTTTCAGTTCTGAAATATTTTGACTCAACCACAATGACCCTTCATTTGCTTCTTTGCAGAATGACCATCATTGGTCTGTGGGGTGACAAAGCAGCCACCCACTGTGCAAGGGGCAGCAGCTGGATTTCCACACCTCACACGCCCACAGAACAGGCAAAGTGGTGGGCTCCGCAATGAATAGCACACTAATAAACTGCAAATGTGTTTGTTTTTCTTTTCTTTTTTTTTTTAAAAGACTTGACAAAATGCAAACTGGGAGAGACTAATTTCTAAAGTGCTTCCATGCATTTATCTTCTTCACTTATTTCTTTACATTATTTTGCAAGTGTTTAAAAAAATCCCCAAGTCTCTCTTAGAATTTTATTCATCCAGTTACCTTTATTAAGCACATACTAGGTAATTGGGTATGTTCTAATCACAGGGATTACACCATGAAGGGGGAAACACAATTCCTGCATTAAAAAATAATTACACATTTTGGGGTAAAATAGAATATAAAGTCAAGATATATTTTCAAATATAATTTGAGATAGTAAGTGTTAAGGATACAACCTGTGTGCAGAAGTGGAGAATACCTGAGGGGAATGACTAGCAAAAGTCAGCAGGCTGCACTGTTCTTTCCTTTTCGAGTGGAATATAATAGAAGTGGAAAATGGTGCCAGGAAGGCTGGCAAGTCAACCCTCCAGAAAAGATCATTCTGACAAGGAGAAGAGAAAAAGAAAGGAAAGTCCCATATTGGGAAAATCAGGTTACTAAAAATATGTTAAAATGTTTTAAAAGTCATGCCGATCGCCTGATGAGAAAAGGAATGTACTAAAATGTCCCGGCTGGTACCCTGCAGATGGGACAGCACCCGATTCAGAAGGGTGCTTAGTACCTCGACCTGCTTTTTAAGCTTACTGGATGCCTCTCACGGCCCTGTGCCCAGCGGGCTGGAGCTCAGGGGGAGGGTAAGACCCCACCAGCTTTGCGGGAAGGATTTGTTAGGCGTGGAAGTTAGCGATACCCAGGGCACCCCGTTTCTTCCACAGTTTCTTCATGGCATTTTTCACCTCTGCGTTCCTCAAGGTGTAGATCAAGGGATTCAGCATCGGTTCAACAACGGTAGAGGGCACCGCTATGACCTTGTCTATGGGGTAAGTGACCACAGGTCTCACGTATAAGAAAAGACATGGCACAAAGAACAGCACGACCACCGTGAGGTGGGAGCCGCAGGTGGAGAGGGCTTTGTGCCTGGCTTCCACACTGCGAGACTTCAAGGAGCAGAGGATGACCGCATAGGAAGCCATGAGGATGAGGAAGATGATCACACACATCACCCCGCTGTTGAGGATGACTAAGAGGCCCAGGAGGCGGGTGTCCATGCAGGCCAATTTCAACAATGGGAACAAGTCACACATAAAGTGGTCAATGACATTGGGGCCACAGAAAGGTATCTGATACATGAAGAGAAGCTGTATGGTTGCATGCAGGGAGCCCCCCAGCCAAGACCCTCCCACCATCAGGCGGCACAGTGAGGGACTCATGATGGTGCTGTAGTGCAGGGGCTGACAGATGGCCACGTAGCGGTCATACGCCATCACCATGAGCAAGATGATCTCCGTGCCGCCAAAGAAATGCTCTGCAAAGAGCTGGGCCATGCAGCCTTCGAGGGAGATGATGGTGCTCTCGGAGAGGGAGTCCACAGCCAGCTTGGGGGCAACGACAGAGGAGTAGGTGACATCCACGAGGGACAAGGCAGAAAGGAAAAAATACATGGGTGACCTCAGACTCCGACTGGCAGCTACAGTTACCACAATGAGCAGGTTTCCCAGTACTGTGACCACATACATGGCTAGAAACAGAGCAGAGAGTGTCTTCCTCAGTCCTGGATCCTTTGTAATTCCCAGAAGAATGAATTCAGTGACATTGTTGCGAGTCTCCATTGCATGGGAGCTGAAGAAAGCACATCACACAGTGCTGGAAAGACTGCAAAAGGGACAGGACTTTCATCAGTCATCCCGGGATGCGCTGAGCATCGTATCTCAAGCCCTCCTCAGGGACTTTTTGCCCATCTAGTGCTGCAGAAACCGGAAGCTAACAACAGACGCTTGGTACCATCTCCCTCCTGCTGGTGCCCACCACAATCCCCCTCCTGCTCGTACAACTCTGTTTCTCTTCTGCTATCTGCTGCTTGTGACAGCAAACCTGCTTTATCACTGTAGTGCACACATACTCCTGGAAATATGGAGGCTGAACTCTCGGCTAGCAGGAGCTAGAAGTCAGTGTGTACATTAGCACCAGTTTAACACCGTCTTGGCTTCTGATTTCCAAAGTGAACTCACCTACATACAAGCCTTGCTGTGAGTTTATGCCTTTTGGGAACTTCCACCAGGATGCTGATCTCCGTTTCATTAGACACTCCAGACAACTTACAAAATATTACATAAATTTTATTTTATTTACTCCATATAGTTGTCCTAAGGACTTTCCATTTATTAAGGATTATATTCTTTCCATCTGCACGTCTACTTCCAACAGCTGAATTACTGATGTTATCATCACTACACACGGCTGTTGTTCCTCCAGCCCAACCATGTCTCAAGCAGGGGAATATCTTATGAAATTCTGTCTTCATTTTTCAGATCATACGCTGAGGCTTATAGAGGTGGCAAAATGACACCATGTTCCAACAACTAGTACATCCTGAATCCAAACTCAAATTCTCTTTTCCTGGTTCCAAAATTAATACTAATAATCTACATTGTGTCTTTTATGATAATTTCATGTTCTCAATATCAAGACGATATGGTCCATCCATCATGAAAGAATTTCATTTTCATAAGAACGCATGAAGATGGATTTCCACCTAGGAATCTTGTTATATTCTCCAAAAATATTCCATGATAGTCCCACAATAAATAGCACAGTCTAACCCTGAAAATAGAAGTTACCACCATTAACTAAATATACAAGTGTTCTAATATCTTTTTTGGGATGTTCAGATTAAAGCGCAGTAGGTCTTACTCTCTTACTCTGCTCTGTGAAACTCATATCTCCAAGCCTGCTCGCACTGTCCAGACGCTGGAGCCTACATCATTGTAAGTGATTTGGCAGATAATGTAAATATTGCATCACGAAAACATGGTTTATGTCCATCATCTTCGTTCCTTTATCATAGCTCACTTCATCGTTTCCATTTTACCTTGTGAAGGGATGCTCCCAGATGAAGAAAAGGGTTCTAACAAACAACAAAACTACCAATTTAAAAAGCACTTTTATTTGGCATTCACACCATATAGTCAAGGCACCACGTCTGTTATATGTGTTGCAACACCTATTTCTCACATCAGGTGAGACAGTTACCATTACGGGTCCCCGATGGAGAATGAGGAGATGGAGCCTCGGAGACTCAAAGCACAAGATCTTCCCAGTTGCACTGAGACGCTGAGGAAGTGAGTGGGGCCTTCAGCTGCTCCATCAACTCTTTCCTGCAGCCAAGAGCAAGGGGGAGAGAACTGTCTCAGGGCATAACAAATTTCTCTTCACTGGTGACATAGCAAAGACCGTGTGCCACTCGGTTCAAATGTTGTAGGGACTAGGATTTATCTGCCTTGCTAAATAAAGTAGACAACTATCTTTTGTAAATCTCCGACAGATGCTGATTCTAGCTTCTCCAGTCTCCAGCCCAAGAGCTTTAAGAAGTTCTTTTGTTGTTGTTGTTGTTGTTGTTGTTGTTGTTGTTGTTGTTTTAACTGATTTTTATTAAAAAGCTCTAAGAAGCTGGAGAGAGCAGCTTCGTGGAAATAGGATAACTGGGCTGCAATCCTTGTGCCTTTATCTCCTAGGAGAGGTTGCTATGTTGTTTGCCAGGTCACAGAGGGCTTGTCACACATTAGTGAGTAACAGGCTGAGAAAGAGCCATCTGCTGGCCTCAGTCCCTTACAAACACAGATGTTCCCTTCTTATCTGTGTTACATTCTTGCTCATCCAAGTAAATTTGCCATCAAAAGACCTAAAATACTTTAAAACAATATGCACGAAGCAATAATAAATAATCATTTTCTGCCTTAAAACCTGTGAATCTAACACAATTCTCTTTTGACTACTAGCACACATCTCATTTACCTGGACATTCCAAGCCACCTGCCATAGTAATCAACTTCCTGTTTTTGCAAATTTTCCTCCAGACAAGTCAAACCCGCCTCTCACTGCCAGACATCCACTTCAGCCTGTTCTGCAGGGTCTGAAGGGCTCCGTGTTTAGGATTGAGTGCAGTCAATGCCCTGCACCCGTGAGGCTGGTTACTAATGCTGGGCCCTCAATCCTGCAGAATCAAAGCAATTCAACAGCAATCAAAGTCAAAGTCATATGTATGAAGTACTGACTGCTAAGAACACTTTTAATATCTGTACGATTTTCTTTTACTTCCTACAAAAACTAGAAAACATCGTTTTATTATTACTCTGAGTTTTGGATACAACTGATAAAGTTTAGCATGCTTGGGAAAATTGACTGGAGCCTTTGCCTGGGTGTGTGATAAAGTTCATAGCAGAGACTACTACCCACCCTGCTCGGCAACCATTCCAAGAGTTTCGTGTCTTGCCTTGCAGCACTTTTGTGACTAGAAAAAAAAAACAATAGTCATGAGAATGTTTGAGACCAATTCTCACACACTCTTGGTGATTGCTTCCCTTTCCTGTGAGTGCCCTGACTTCCCGTGTCCTCTGCTCGGGCCCTCTCCTGAGAACTCACTGTAGTATAACGCTGCCTTCCTCCCTTGCTCCTTCCCCACGACTTCCTTCCTCACTGTCATCTAGATTTGTCCCATGAACTTTTATGGGTTACTCATTAGCAATAACTTAGTGATCTTTTCTGGTCATTTTTTAAGATTCCATGTTTTCCCTCCTTATAAGGTTGCTTACAGATGGGTAATTTAGCACCTTTTGCTGGCTACATACACACTAGTCATTTAATTAAACGCAATTAAATTCATAAATTGAGCTCACCTGAGGAAAACAGCACTGAATCAGACAGGGGCAGCACTGTCCCAGCCTCTGGACCCTAAGGGCCACCATCGGAGCGTGGCTGCCATTGCTCTGGCCTCCCAGCTCAAGTATCCTATTCACCCGCTTCCGTCTGTACCATTTCTGAGGCAGCTCAAGAGCTGAACTGTACCTTGGACTCTCATTTCAGTACAGTGTGAAGTTTTGACAGCTTTCCAAAAGAAACTAAAATAATTCCAACTACAAAGTGTTGAGAGCACAAGGCTTTTCCATCCCAAGACCACATTTACACACACACGAAAAAGAAAAAGTGAATTACTTGAATGCTTAAAAAATAATTGTTCATGTGTTAGGTGATTTAATTATTTTAGCAACTTCGAAATAGTATCTCAGATTCATAAGAGCCTGTTTAATTCTCAAGTAAATTTTGAGGCCACCACCAAAGCTCAATGTGTGTCAACTCTGTGACCTCCAGAGCCCATTACCTGAGGAGCCCGGGAAGAAAAGAGTGAAGATCACACAAGCCAATTTTCTAGGATCGCCTCAGAGTGACCAAAGGTCTAGTTCCATCCAGGATGCCCGCACACATCTTTCCTCTACAGAGGAGTTAGGAATCGTGTCACCAGAGAGCTCTAAAAGGCAAAAAAACACCTGCACACAAAATAAACCACCAAACTACTCAGGGAAGGCTTATTTGAGAATAATAGATTTTGCCATGCTAATGAGGAAAAATATTTTAAAAATCTCTGCTCTAGTTGTCAGAAGACTTAAATAGGAAGCAACCCTTGTGCTTGGCAGGGGAGCTTAAATGTCTTCTGAATAAGAAAATGTGCCCCAAAATGGTGGCACTGCTTACAAAATCACCTTTATGGCAGTGTGCCTACCATTGAGCTCTCTTTTGAACTTAATTCATAAGCAGTTTCCAATCCACAGTTTACAAGGAGCACAATTAATAAGATGCCAACCTTTGGGTAACAGACTTTTGAACGGCACAGAATTTCACACTGTGCACACTTGCATCACCCCAGCTGCAGCCCTCCTTGGCCGTGTCTCTACTGACCGAGGAGCTAATAACTGTTCTGGGAAACTTCCAACAAGCCTGCAGAAATTGTTTTCCCAGAGGCGGAGTTTGACTGGACCCAGGCCAAGCTGATAATCCACAAGCAAAGACAAGGTCATAGGATTGAGTCTTCAATTATTCGCTCTGAAACGAAACTGTGTGGTTTGGTGGCAGAATGGTCACACAGTGATCCTTCTGTTGACAATATTGATGAAGAAAAAGGACTACTACTTATGTTGGCCACCTGCCAAGTCCAAGAACCAAATTTTTCTCTCCCCTGGTCTGGTACTCTCTTTGACTTTTCAGGGTGTTGTAGAAAATCATG
>PVJO010019908.1:0-33157 GCA_004026905.1 Hystrix cristata
TTAAAAGGATGCAAAGAAATTCCATCCTTTTTTATAGCTGAGAAGATACAGCTATAGGTGCTATTAACATGAACAATAACTACTGTAGTTTTCAAGTACAAAGTGCTGTTTTCCACAGAGTTTATTCATAGCTCACGTGATAAGTGGGATGACTGTGTTAACTAGTTGGCTTTATAAAAAGTAAATGAATTCTAATTTCTCCTATCTAAATGCCAAGAGGTAGTCTCAGAACTTGTTGCAGAAGCAATTCTGTAACTTTTAGCTAAAGTCTGAGACCTGTTCTTCCCGGGGAGACCCCCTGTAGGGACATCCTCTGACCTGATGGTTGCATTTCAAGGAGATATGCCGGTCTCACAGAGAGATATTCGTGGGTCTTAAGGCTGGCTTATTCAGCTTTCATAAAGATTTACATACATCGTGAAGAGATAGAGAAATAATGAGTTTTGTAAAGTAAATGCTCCAAAGATAGAGATTAGTGGAAATTCTGTGCCCCATTCTCAGCAAGGATAATTAAGCCTTTTAAAATTTTTACTTGTTCTTACATTTTCATTTTAATTCTTCTTCTCTATATGCAAGCGTAGACTTCCTCAAATAACGATAGGGCTATTCATTTTTTGCTCTCATTACACCATTTTTTAACAAGTCGATCTATGTAATTTATATTGAGTTTTATTAATACATTTATACTAGATACTATATTCATCAAATATTATAAGAAGCCTTCTTAACATCTTATTAAGCTATAAATATTTACCTAAATCAAAAATTAATTATTTTTTCAATGTTTGATTAAATCTTATGAACTTTTCTGGGACTTTGTTAAATATGTATTAGCTTTTTAAGTAAAATTTTAAAAATAATTGTATGGTCTTTCAGGTAATCTATCTCTTCTGAAGTCAATTTTGATTTTACTTTTTTCCTAATATATACCTTTTCATATGAATGAAATTTGTCTTGTAATTTATTGTTTATAGTATTCTTGCATTAATATAAAATCTTATCTCTACCTATATTTGGGTCATTTATTTCATTTACATCAATTATCTGTTTCTTCAATTTTTGTTTCTTAGTCAACTATGCTTGAAATTCATGTATTCTAAAATTCTTTTATACAAAGTTGTGTCTTTAGTATGTTTATTTTTTGTATTGTAACTGTGTTATCTATTTCACCAACTTCTGATTTGATCATCATTTTCTACCTATGTCTGCTTTTTGGGGGATTAGTCTGTCCTTTTTTTCTCTAATTTTCTTGTATTAGGTTCTGGGCTCAGTAATTACAAACCTGTTCTTGTTTCAATATACCTAATCAAGTGTATAAATTTAATTCTACCACCCCTCAGAGTTCTGATATGTTTTAGTTTACTTGAAAGGTTTTGTTATGTAATACCTTCGATATTATTTTTAACCTTATTTTTTCCAATGATTTTCATTATAAAAATTTTCCTCTCATTAATCAGTTAGTTAGAAATGAGTTTGGAAAACATCCTAAATTGTTACCTAAAAGTTACCACAGATTTCTAAATTAACTATATTGGGTTTACATATTATATTTTATGCGACATTTGTTCTTTCATATGATCTTAAAATTATTTCTGGTCTATAATACAGAGTGTTTTTGTAAATAATGTATAATTCAAAGCAATGCTAATTTTTGTATGAAACTTTTTATGGTTGTCTATTATAATATTTTAATTGATCATGAATATTAATTAAATAACGCTGATCAGCTTCTTGCACTTTGTGACTCAGCCACAACACATTTGTTTTAATTTTCAAAGCTTTATGTTTTGTATGTTAAAAAGTGAGTTCTGTAAGTATTACGTACTATACACATGTACTAATAAACTAAAATAATGTTAAACATGGAAAATTTTACTTATTTACAGTTAATTTATCATAGAACTTTGAAGACTTTTCACAGTGTTCTGGCTTTCTTTCTTATTGCTTGAAAGAAAGTCTAATACAATTCACTTAAATAATGTAAGCACTCTTTGTCTAGGTACCTTTTTTTGTGTGTGCTTGCTGAGCAAGCCCTCTAACTACTGAGCTAAATTTCCAGCCCATCTAGGTACTTTTATATTTGAGTTTCAGCATCTCAGTTGACAATGTAGAGTTGGATATATTTTCTTATGTTTTCTACTTTTTGTGTATTGTAAATTAAAATAATTTTATTTTTTGCAATTTTTCTATTGTATTTTTGAAGATTTCACCACATATAGATACACAAGTTTATGGCTACATAGTTCAGAAACATCATGTAATTTGGTAACTACCAATCTTGCTTCCGTCTGATTTACAGTATCCATCATTTACTCTTTTAATGTTTTTCTACATTTTATTCAGATTTTTCTTATAGTTCTGTGGCTTGCACTGTTTTGTCCATAATTACTCAGGTTATTTGACAGCTATTTTAGTCATTTAATCTTGTGCGTGACTTCATAATTTTCTGTATGTCCTGTATACTTGCGCTCACAGAGTGGTACACAACTGGAGATTTCCCTCTTAAATAATCTGCTATGTGTGGTTTCATGCTTCTTTGTCCTCCTGATTTTTCTCCTCTGATTTTTCTATCCATGCATTCTCTTTTGTTGCCTAATTTCACTTCATATTTTTCTCATATTGTTCTAGTACTCAGTTCAATATCACACAACTGTGTTCTCTAAATATGAACCGTACATACACACTGCTGAGTTCAAAGTTTATCTGCCTTGCTGAGATAGCTCTCACAACATAACTATCTGCCTACTTTGAACTTTAGTGACAGTCCAATTCTAAAATCAACATGTAAAAACAGCAAAGCCATTAACTCTGAACTATATTACCTCTTACAAGACTAACAAGGATGATTCTAGGAGTCTTAGTGACTAGAAGGACGGAATCATTAACTTCAGCTTGAATGAGGAGGATGGACAAAGAGGCAAGGGAAGATCAAAAATTCAGTTTTGGACTTGACATGTAGGCTATGTTATTAGGTATACAAACAGAGATGTGAAAACTGCAAGTGGATATATGAATCTAAAATTCAATGTTGAGTTTGTCAGAACATACAAACTTGAGTGTCCTTGGCAAAAGGATAGTACTCCAAGCCGTATCATAAAAACACCAAAGGATTGAGCCATATGGAAAAAAGATAAGTGTTCAACACCTAGGAGCCAAGCAGGAATCACTGGAAGACCCTGAATGAACATGAACAAATAATTAGAAGACAAACTGCATGAGGCAGTGCTAGAAGAAAAATGAAGAAGGAATAAAAGTGTTTCTTCCAGGACGTTTTCTCATCTTAGAGACAACTCCATTCTTGCAGTCACTCAGATGCTTGATGTCACACTTGTCTGCTTTGCCTCCAGCATTGACACTGAGTCCACTAGGAAGCTTGGCTGATGTGAGAGGGTATTCCAAGCTCTGGCCCCGCACTGTCCCAGGGCACCCACACTGGCCACCTGGGTTACTGCATGCCCTTGCTAGAACCCAATCTTGGTTTTGTCCTGGCCCTTTTGAAACTGTTGTCAAAAGACAGTGATTCCATCTGAAGGTAACCCAGATAACAATATTTGCCGAGCAGAATGTCCAGTGTTCCTCAGCTCTCTCGGAGCAAACCAGCATCCCGGTGAATGCACCAAGTGCTAGTCTGTCTCGCCCCATGATGCTCCTGGTTGTATGTCCTACTGCCTTCACTCAGGCCGGTCCAGTCTCACATCGATATTTTTCACAATGACAGAAACTTTTTATCACAGCACATTTGCAGTTGTTTTTCTTTACCAGATCATGGTCTCCCTGTAAATGTGTGTGTGTGTGTGTGTGTGTGTGTGTGTGTGTGTCTCCACATGCGCGTGTGTATTTTTGTATCCTATTCTTATAGCGCTTGCATTTTATTAAAAATAAGTTTAGTTTTTTGGCCCTATGCTCAATTGTCTGCCTCTAGGCCAACCTTGTCACCGTTTATGGTAGATCTTTCCAAGTAGAAATCATTACAGATTATACAGCATGTTCCCTGAGGACATCTCCTACCCTTTCGGTTCACTGTTAATCTCTTGCCTGGTATATAAAAGGTGACTCATATATATGTAGTGAAAGAATGACTGGCTGAATGAATTAATGTGATGAGGAGGAGAGAGAGAGAGGGAGAGAGAGAGAGAGAAAGACATTCATTCATTAACAAGTGCCACTCTGGAAAATTTGAGATGCTAATCTTGTAATTATGAAAGAATAATGTATTTGACAGAAATAATTTACACTTAAATTACTAAGAGATACTCTAAATTAAATGTAAATCAGAAGTAGAAAAACCAATGAACTAATAAAGGGCAGAACAGACTATAAACTGAGAGGCTGAATAAGTTAGTAGGAGAGAATTAGAATTCAAAGTCTTAAAAAAATCTTAACAGAACCAGAGCATTAGGTTAGGTATTTTAATAAATACACATTTATCAGACATAGGATCTCAGACATGGCATCTGAGATTAATGTTTGCAACAATATAAGGTTATCATATTTCTTTCTACTCTTACTACAAATTGTTGGCATTTATGTAATTCTATGGTTCGTTGTATTTATGAGTACCACTTTTTATTTGAAATATGCTTTTAAATCATTTTCAGTGTGAGACCCTGAGGATTTTAGACGGATTAAACTGTTTGAATCTTAATCAAGAAGTTAGAGAACTTTAAAACTTGGGAAAGAGCTAATTCTTTGAGGTTTCCTGGTAACTAATAAGGAGTATATCAAATTGAGAGACAGGTCTAACTGGAGCAGCCTTTGAATAAATAATAGAATTGTTGTCAATTTTAGCCTTAAAGAAGTGAGACAGGGTCCAATTCTAAATTAAACTGAAGGAACGGCAGTTGAAGAGTCTTTTGTGTCATTTTAGTGAAAATTTCCACTGTTTTCCCTTAAACTTTTATCTTCACCAATTCATGGTTAATGGAGACCTATTCAAAGCAAATTCTGAACACATCATTCGATATCTATTGGAATTAAGTGCAATAGCCTAAGGCGTTTGAGAAGTGTGAGTAATGACCTATTCATTAACCACTTATTTATTTATTAATCTATATTTATAAGATGTAGGTTTCTTGGAGAAATATGTCTGCCAAGTATTATCCACACTACATTAAAAGATTTTGCATAGATTTTTTTTTTAGGTGAGAATTATATTACAGTGTCTCTAGAGTAAGTGTGCCAAAAAAAGAAATGGTATTTGGCTCCTTTTTATAATGCTAGTTTATAATAGAATGTTGATCACATATTTGCTTTAAGATTTTAACCTACTTCTATTTTAATTCCAGCAGGAAAAAAGTCAAGAAAGTTCAAGATTCAAAGGTAAGGAACGAATGTCTTAAAATAATAGTTACATAAAATCACAGAAGAAAGAAAATGGATATGATGTTACTTTTAAAATAAAGTTAAAATGAAAACAATGATCATTCAGAGTTTTCAACTCATGTTAAAGTCATTGTGAGCCCTCTGAGGATGCTCCAGGGTCAGGAGAACCCTGCATTAAGATTTCTCATCATTGCAAATGTCAGCACAACTTTTAATTTATTTTTTGTATTGTTCTGATGAAATCCCCCAACTGAGCACTGTCCCTGTAAGTTCTGTTACATCTATAAATTGGCAAGTGGAACTTTTCAAAATATATTTCAGGGAGAACGCATTATTTAGTGACTCTATTGCCATTTTCTTTAGGGTAAAGAGTTAAAAATATTTATATATTACAAGTGGTGATACATCTTAGTAAAAAAAAATCAGTTCTAGTGTGACAAGAATATTTTTTCTCTATATGTTCTCTTCTTTTTTGGTGCTGGGGATCAAACCCAGGACCTTGTGCTTGCAAGGCAAGCACTCTAACCACGGGGATAAATCCCCAGCCCCTATGCGTTCTCTTTTTAAAACCTGTTATTAGTGCATGTTTGCAGTACATAATAATTACACTCATTGTGGGGAGCAGGTACATGTTCATAACACCTCTTAATTCTTTTGCCATCCCTTCTCCTCCTTTCCCCTTCATCTCTCCTCTATAATCCTTAGTTTTAAAGTTACTCATTGAGAAAATAAATCGATCCAGGTCAATGTTATTCAACTGCCCTTGCTGACTGTATAATGAGAGGGTGTCACAGATTTCTCTTGGACTAATCCATTTGGCCTGTGCATGTACATGCCCACCCTTACTCTGTTTCGGATTCCTTGGTTACTCTTTTCTCCCCAAAGTAACCAGCCCAATCCTGCCTAAGAGTGAATCATAGACATACTGTTTCTTTCTCTACTTTTTGTATAGGAAAGTATGTTCATTTGGTTTATGTTGAAGTTTAAAAAACTCTGCAGAAATTTTGCTGACCTTACATGTACTCCTTGAATGGTAAAAGTGCAGTTGTCCTTCTAAGCATCTCAGTATACCATTTATGAAAAATGATTTCTATACATAATTGAATACTGTTCAGCTATAAAGAATGATAAATTTGAGATTTCATGGGAAAATTAATATATTTGGAAAACATGTCAAGTGAAGTAAATCGGACACACAAGCTTGAATACTGTATGGTATCTCTCATTTGAGTAAGGCAAAGTGCAAATAAAGAACAAAATAAAAGCTTTGCAGAAAGAAACAGAGAGACAGAAAGATGTTTTGCAAATAAGAAGAGGTCCAAGAGATTGAGGGCGAGGGAGGGGTGGAAGGGAAGCAGAAGTAGGAAGACTTGGGATGTGTTTTGTACATGTACTAATACACCCAATGAATGTAAACACTGTATGTTGTAAAGAGGGACTAAAAATAATACTGTAATACCAACCATAATGGTGAAAATGGAGAAAGGAGATCTATACACAGAGGTAGGTGGATGGAAATAAAAAAATGTTATCTACATGTACTTCCTAAAATGAATGTAAACTTCATGTATTGCAAACATGCACCAATAAAATAAAAAAAAATTAAAAGGACTCCAACTTGTACCTGGAAATTGTGTTAAAAGTTGATTGATTCCAACAATATCATTTTTTTTTTTTGGTTTGTTTGGGCCTCTGTGTGTCTACTGAGGAATAAAAAGACAGGCTTGAAAATTTTTTTGAGATATATTTTATTCAGATGAATTATGTAAGGCTGCACTTCTAAGAATTTCCAAACTATTTGTGTTCATATTCTATAAAGTATGACTTGCTATTTTATGTTTGAAATTATTACATATATTTATCTTCAAAGCACTCATATTAAAGTTTTAGCCCTTTGTGTTGGAATAGGGAATTTCTACTCCAAGTTGATCTGTACGGTATGCATTTAAATAACATATTCATTTCAGGCATATTGCATACACATCTCCCTTCTCATGAACATCACATTTTTTTGATTACTCTTAAATCATATTTGCAACTCTGTTATTGTATAAAAAAAGTTTAGAGTAGACTTTTTCTTTGTGTTTTAATGCCCTGAGGTATGAAAATCATATCAACTGAAGTAGTAAAAATTGTTTTTCTAACTACAGTCTAGGAACATGTTACATTTTAGAATGTCAGAAAATTTTTGAGAGATGTTGAACAGTGCTTTCTCTGTTATTAGCTGACATATGGTTCAGAACTTGCTCATACATGATGGCTTCTAAATTACTGATTTAAAAATGAATAGGAGATATGTAGTTGCATCAGGGTTTGTCCTCTATTTCTATTTTAAAAAGTGATACATTTTTCTTGGCAACAGAAATCATCATGAAATGATATTTCACTGGAAAATGTTTTTAAATGTCAGCATTATAAAGAAAGAAGCAATTTGATCCATAAAAAGTAATACTTCGGTCATTTCTAGATGGTAAAATTCTGGAAATTGAATATTTTGTATTTCTTTGATGTTAATTGCTTAAATATGAGCTACACCTTCATATGATGATGCAAATCAATCTCAGCTAATAATTTCTCTAGACTTCTTGACTAATTTCTATAAGAATCTATTTACTACAGAGTCAGAAATGTTTCCAAAGGACATCTTGAGTCTTCTAATTTCCTATATTCTATGGCTATTTCTATTTATGATGCGATCTCAGTTTAAATTACACTGGTAATTTCAGGAGCACACATGGAGCACTCCCATGAAAATCGATCCTTCTTTTCTTAATGTACATAGAAACAAATACTGAAATGCTCACAAACTTTCAACTTTGTCATTAATTGGTTAATACTTGATTTTCACACCTGCTCTTATTTAGAAATACTGTACAAGTGCATAGTTTACATATTCTCAAATTATATTCTTATGGAATTTAACTGACAAAATACATGCCATTGGATTCTCAACAGAATTTACTGTCAAGATTTCTTATTTTTTAACGAGTGAGTGACAAGTCTATATTTCATGCAGAGTTTTGGAATTTACAGTTGTTTAAGATTAATGTCCTTCCTTAAAGTTACAGGCGAGATTATTGAAAGAAAATGAACACACTGATGCAGGTTTGAAGTAAAAAGAGTTAATGATCCAGGCCACAATGTTTACCATGCCTCTTCAATAATAATATGAATTCAACATATTACAGTATTTAAATTGTATTAAGAATCCATTAAGATTTTTACAAATATTATTAGGAAATAGTTCTCTTTGAAGAATTTCTAACATAAGAAACATTATAAATTAGGTATCTTCCAGTATTCCAGTGTTTCTAGAACAACTAAATTTCTCGTTGTTTTATTCATTTATATTTAAGAACATTTCTCCAGAGTTGTCAGTGATGAAATAATGAGATTTGAGAAAAAAATAAATGAGTTGAAATATATTAATCTGAACGATGTCCCCAAATAACTCACTAAATTACTTTCAGGAAGTATAGATTTCAATGTAATACATTTGTTCACTTTCTCTTGGAATTGAGGTAATATTTTTGCCTATCTTTATCAGTTGGGTTGCTTATTTTGGTTTTAGAGATGATTGATTTTGTGCCCCAGGAGGCAGTGCTGCTTAAAGGATGGAACTGAGGCTGATGATGTTGGGGAAAACAAACCATAATATTGCATTTAATTTTTTTCTAATAAGTAAGGATTTAACGCTATCTATGTCATCAAATGAGTAGTGTTCAGGCATTTAAGTTGGTTTTCTTTGAATAATTCAATAATTTTTAACTAACACTTGAGCATCCCAATAGTAATCTTTCCTTTACCCCAATATATCACAAGAAATGCCAAGTAATACTAACCAAAATGTTTGTTGATTTCACTTATTTACTTTGAAGAAATACTTTTACTTACAATGGTTAGATTTTACAAAAGAATAGTTACTGAAATGGTTATATGACTTTTTTTTTTTTTGCTGAAAGTTCCTGTTCTATCTGTCAATGAAAAATTTTCTCCTTTGGTTTTGTCTCTTCTGGAACTTTAAATAAGATTTTATACTTTATTTAAAAAGTTTAATTTGGTTTTTGTATGTGTATGCTTTCTTTCCCATTAGTATTTAATATGATCAATTTAAAATATTTTGTCAGTTATTTGAATTTTTAGGGAAACAAAGGGAATATAAATTTTGTAGGAAAAAAGGTTTTCAATCTCGTAAGTAATATGTTTGGCAGCTTCTATGATGCTAAGTACACATCCACTTCTTTGTTTCACTATATTAAGTGGATCAGTAGCGTTGCCTAGTATGCATGTGAAATACTGAACGATTTTACTTTTAAATAATTATATTTTACAATTTTAGTTAATTATATGGGTAATATTTTTCAGTTACTTATATAGTGTGCAACCACAGAAAAGTGTATGCCCCTCTACTAAAATTGATACTGTATTTTAAATGTTTGATTCGGGATATCGTTACATAGGAAATATTGGGAGATGAGTGGAAATTCTGTTCATGTAAAGGAAATACCAAACTACTGCAAGATATCTACATAACTATTTTGTGTTTCATACTTTTGCCTCATTACATATTTCTAGTATTTCATATTTGTATATCTGTATCTATCTGGGGATCCCTCTCCCATCACCCACTTTCAAAAATAACTATTATCATTCAACACATTAGAGTAACAGAACCGCATTCCGAAAAGCATTGATTCCTATACGTTACGTGATATATCATGTGGTTTACACGCAATACACTTATACTCAATTACTTATCCTTTACCTAGCATCTTTTAATCACCTTTTCACACTGTAATATGAATATAAGCCACAGAATATTAGTATTTAATGAGTTAAAACATATGACCATTTTGAGTAAAATGAAAACCTTTTGTTTATGTGAGTTTTTTCACAAGTTTTGAAATGTTTGTAAGGATTTTAATAAATCTATAGTAGAAATACATTTATTTGAAAAGTCTCAAAATTGATAAAACATTAGAATTTGAGATCAAGCCATATTGATTTTTATGTCACATCATTATTTTATACCGTTCCAAGTTTTAGTTCACTTATTTTCCAACCTAGAAGACATCTGAACTATTGAGAAAGAGTGTACCTTAGGTATTCTCTCATACTTATTTTTAGGTAAAGAATATTCTTATCACATTCCTACCATGTTGTGTGGAGTGCAAAATAGGGAAAACACAATACAGCCGACAATACTTTGAACATAAGTATGTGTGGAAGACACTTGCCTTATTTTTGAGAAGCCAAGCATTATCCTCTGAGACCACTAATTTCATGTTGTGATGGCTTATATGTACATTTTAAAGGAGTTTATCACAAACATGGTATTAGTTAAGATTTCTCTGGGGGAAGAGAGTAAATAAGATATATACAGGACTCACTAGGTAGGCTCACAGGACCAGAGGCAGGAGATGCCATCCTGGCTGTCTGCGCTGGAGAGAAAAGGACCCAGCAGCTGCTCAGCCCAAGAAGAGGGAAGCTTCAGACTAGGAAGAATCAAGCACAGGGCCCGAGGCCAAGGTCAGAGGCCTGGAAGCTCCCCACAGAGGCACACATGCTGAAGAGTCTGGAGACCAGTGTCCAGACGCTGGAGACTAGAACTGCTCCAAAAATGGAGACACTGCAAGCCTACTGGTTGGTGTCACCCACACCTGGGGTGGACCTTCTTTTCTCAGTCTGCAGGCTACATTTCAGCCATCCACAGACAGACCCAGAACTGGGCTTCACCATTTTGCCAGGCCAGTCTCCATACAGTCACGTTGATGTACCATGATAAATGGTCACAAGTTTCAAAAAGCAAGTGCTTACTGGTTTTAGGGTAACTACTACTACATTCAGAATGATGACTGTATGTCAGAAATATTGTGGTAATGTCATTCTGCTAGAACTTTTAAAAAATGAGATAATTATAATCTCAGTTATCTCAGATAGTAAAAATTAAATATTCGTTAATATTAGAGACAGGATTAGGTGCTGGGGAAATAAATATTAAAACCAGCTGTGTGTGTTGGTGCATGCATGTAATCAAAGCACTTTGGGAGGCCGAGGCCGAGAGGTCACAAGTCTGACCTAAGTGTGGGCAATTTAGGAATTTAAAAAGATCCTGTTAAAAAAAAAATAGGATGGGGATGTAGCTCAATGTGAAGGCCCTGGGTTTAATCCCTGGTACCACAAAACAAACAAGCAAACATTTAAAACAGTTTCTTCTTCAAGGAGGCAGGTAATAGAGATAGGGAATAGGGCACATGAGTAGTCACAAGAGAAGTGTGTGATAAATACTTGCACATGAAATGCTGTACAGTCGTAGAGGAAGGGCAAAGTTTGGGAGATATATGGCAGTTGGTGTTGGAAAACATCCTTTTTGATGTGGATGTCAAAGTATTATCTAGAATGGTGAAGAGGACTAGAAGATCATAGGACATGTAACGCTGCAAATGTTTAAGTATTGATGTTAAACCGATGAGAATTATAGTGTAGAGGAGTATACATGCATAGAGCACATCAGAACCAGAAAAAAAAATATTACTAGCAAATCCAGGTGTAGGAATACTGCCAAAATCCAGAGACTGCATAAGCTAGATAGAAGACTGAGGCTGATGGCTAATAGTGGCATCCAGAACTATTGGGAACAAGGTAAACAGTTTTCCACTTTGACAAGCAGCAAGCCTTTTCTCCTACTCTTTGTAGTTATTTCATTGTTCTGTTAACACGAAGCAAAACCAGAGAGCTGCATAATGACTGTAGACGGGTTTGCATGGTGAATTATGACTCAGTTTATAGACCTGGAGAGCATTTCAGTCCTAGATCTACCCCCAAGTACATATGTGACTATTGATGAATTATTTGACGACAGAGTACATAAATGTCCTTACTTGTAAGAGATGAATGATATTAGTTCTATCTTGATAGATTTATTTTGATGCTTAAACACCAAACATTTGCCAATAACTGAGGATGCTGAGATTTGAACCTCACCAAAAATTAACAAATGAGCCTCACTTTACTGCTATAAGCAGCGATGATCCTACCTCAGAGAGAAAGAGCAGTAAGTTCTTTAAGTCTTTGATTAGAATAAAGATATTTAGATTTCAGTGGATCAGTAACTGTCATCATACAATAAAAATATATGTACCTTTTAGATTTTAACAGATTTTTTTACTGTTTCTACATTTTATAATCCAGTGTGGAATTGATGGGGAAGACAGATTTGTCCAGACTGAAATGAAAGGAGGAAAAATACGTTGATTTCTCAACACAGAAGCATTAACTGTGGAGTCCCAAAGAACAGGAAGTGGGTCAAATCATAAAGAGTGAAGAGCCTTGTATTAGCTTTTCCCTTGTGGATACAGTACCAGGCATCCATGATTTAAAGGTGGAGGGGTTTAATTTGGTTCATGGTTCAGTCCGTTATCAAGTGGATCAGGGATCCTTCCTTTGTGTGACAAGTACGCAGAGCAGGGGACGAGTGGCAGAGCAGAAGGGGTGAGGGTGGAGCCATAGACCCTAGTACCACGGCTTCATTACCACCCTAAAACACTTGAAAGTGTGATTTGCAGCCCACAAGGAGAATCACAAAGCCAGTCAAATTGAAACTACACCCTCAGCGTCACAAGCATTTTCTGAAGTTTTCTAGAACTTGAGAAGAAACACTGAGTTAGCTGATGGCACTAATTTTTTCTTAATTAAAAAAACCTAAAACTATTGCATATAAAAACACAGAAATATTATGCAAATATACACAAAAATAATTATGACACGTAGGCTTTAGTGTCAGACATGATGAAGGGAGAAATAATCTAAACTGTGGACATGCCTTCCATGAGATACTTAAATATTACCAACTAGAACCTTATAATTATTAAATAAAATAATCTTAGCCAATATGCAGCAAAAGAAGAAAAATATTTATTTGCAAATTTAAATTATCTCCAATTAATGATAATGTTAAGAATCAGTAGCTTTGAAAATTAAGTGGAGCTAAATATTCTAACAATTACAAACAATGAGCCTTCTCAGCATGTTCTAATATTCAGTGACTAGCCTAATAAATGTATCAACCAGGCCAGTCTCTACCATGATTGGTGCCTGCAGCAAGGGTGCAGATAAAGCACTTTACTGGCCCCACGTTCTGCCTGACTCTCCCATTCTCTTACATATGAGTACATGCCCTTTCTGCTCTTTTGCTCCCTGGGAAAGTTAAAAATAAACAAAAATTATCTGCTCTGGGAACGAACCTTGGCAGAGGTTGGAAGCAAGCTCAGGGCCGTTGTGAGAGAATCAGGGGTCTGATTACTCTGAGCAAGGCTGGGCAGAGGATAAAGCACAGACTCTCACCTAGCAGCAGGATTGGCTTTCCGTGCAAGTAGGAGAGAGGCAGAAAAAGGGGTGGAGTGTAGCAGGGGCCTCAGGCAAGATCCCCTATACAGCAGCAGAGGTAGAATGAGTTGGAAAATACAGTTTAAGAAAGTCACAAAAGCTGGAAAATCTGCACTAGTCAAATCTTAACTAAAAAGATTACATTTAGAAGAACTATTGCTTATGTGAAATTAGAACATATTTTGAAAACCTGGTGATTTCAATGAATTTCTTGTTGGGTATTACATACTGGGAAAAAGAACGGTGCATTTTGCTGTTCATTCGCTGACGTATTTTGTAGCCATTGCAAATGCCATAATCATCTTGTTATAACCATTTAGTAAGTGGCATACAGGAAGTAAGGAAGTAAACAAATCACACACACCCCCAGAAAAAGAAAACCCAGAAAATTGTATGCCTTCTAGTTGACTGTTCTAAATTACTTTCAGAACATCCAGCGAAACCCTGTGGTGAGTCATGGAGTCACCACTGTGGAGTTCGTGCAGCTTTTCTTTTATATCTCATTGCTAAGAGATGACTTTTACAATATGTTAGTGTGACATAATACAACTTGGAAACAGTAAGAATATCTTTGTCAGAGGAAAGTACTTTTATTTTAGGACCCAATTATTCAGAAAATTTGTCCAAAAAACACAATCAAGTTCATGTGGCGATGCTGCAGAATCTGGCCATTCTGAGAAGCCCAAACTGGCAGAGAGTCTACACGACGATGGCTCAGGCCATCTCTTCTGGGGTCTGTGGTCTCACCGCAGAGCGACCTACCCAGGGTAGCCGCATACTTACTTGCAGAGAATGGCCCTAAGGGACAAAGATGGAGAAGAGAGGCAGAGGGAACTCCCATCTACTTCATCCAGAGTTTTGAAGCCTGACTTGAAACAATTTAACTAAATTATTCAGCCTATGTTCAGCAGAATGGTCATCCTCCTTGGAATTTTTCAGAACAGCTATAGAACTTCAAAAATTCACAAACTGGATATCAGCCAGGGCTTCTTATAAATAATTTAAGTTTTTGTCCCTCAAAGAAGATGAAATAGGTCAAAAAAAGATGCATCAACTCTAAAATTACTCCCTCCTAATCTGAAAACCCCTTCCAGTTCTCTTTTCACTGCCCAAATTATGTCTACACATGTTGTAAAGCATAATTTATCCAAATGTCTGTGTTGAGATTATATAACATTACAAAGATGTTGAAAAATGCCAAGAACATAGAGATAGTCCAAATATAAAGTTCATTCTTCTTTGAAGCCTGGGGAAACCATTAATGAAATTTAATCAGAGGACTAAATCCCATGTAAGTTAAGAATCCAAAGTCACCAAAGTCTTAAGGAATTAAAACTCTAAAGAAAATCAATTATCTAATCCTGTTAAGCCCAAAGGAAATAAAATTTCCTCCATTTCATACCCTGCTCAGCACAAGCCCAGGGAATGTCAAACCAAGTTGTCACATTGCTTCCTCAGCTGCCGTGGGCTGGGCAGCTTTTTCCACAGGGTTGACCCAGCTCTCTTGCAACCTCGGAATTTGAATTGGATCAGTATCAAGTCTAATGTCCCTCTCATTCAGGAAACCCAAAGACTCTCACCACCTGTCTTCTTATCAAATAAACTTTGTAAAGAAGCTCATGTCTAGAACCTAGACCAAACTATTCTACTCAGAACTATGTTTTAAGAACCTAATATTTAATTTTGAGGAGAAGACTGACAGAAACTCAGTGCGGTCTGAGGGATGAGGTTGGAGTGATGATTGCTCCAGACACTGAGGACACCAGCTGGTAGATGCCAGTTGCCTGTGTCAGTGAGCTTACACAGGGGAAATAATTTAACCCTGACGGCTTCCAACAAGAGGTTAATTCATGGTGCAGAGATGACTGTATCTGGGAGAAGAGTAATCTCTGAACACACCAATCTTTTCTCAGACGGTGAGGTATGAATTGAGAAACAGAAAAATACAACAAAATCGGCTTTACCCCGTCTTGCACAGTGTTCTTTCTCATCCAGAATATTAAACATGTTTTAATCTTCTATCTTAACTGAATTTCCCTTAAAAGAGCAGCTTTTCGAAAAGCTTCTGTGTTTTATGGTGAGCACAAAGCCAGTTCTTCCAGAGGAAAGAGCAACACAGAACGGGGAGAACAGGGGGAGCCCCCGAGGCCTTTCCAGTGTAGAGCGCCTGTTATTCGGACCTCTTTGCTGGAAGCACCCAGAGCTCCTGCATCTGTGAACGGCCGGTCCCGGGGAAAAACGGGGGACGGATTCACCTTAGTTTACCCACCCCTGCCTCACACCCCATTAGCAAAGCTCCCCACAAGGAGCTTCCTGGTCGCCAGTGTGCGCACGGGGCACGCAGAGCTGCGACTGTACCTCGGCAGGGTGTGGAGGCGGGTGCCGGTGCCTGCCCCGCGCTCAGGAGCATCGCAGAATGGGGCGCTCAGGCAGCGGCAACTGATTTGGCTTCAGGAGTGAGAAGAGAGCTCTGCTGCTGGTCAAGAGATTCAATCAAAAAGAAAGCCAAGCGCTCGTCCTGGACGATGGAGAAAACTGAAACTAGTCTCCTTCCCTCGCTCCTTAGGCCCTGGCTGTTGCCCCGGCGACGCTGCCCAGAATGTGGCTCTTTGCAGCGACTTGGCCCCGCTGCTCCCTTCCTCCACCTGGACTAACCTTTCCTGCCCTTCCACAGTGGCTTGTTGCACGGCCTTGTTGCTGTAGACTTGTTTAGACGTAAGAATTCTACTTCTGGGGAAGCTTTTACTCCAGTTTTGATTTTAAAGTCATGCTAAGATGACTCCTAAATTTGACGAGTCTGTAATACTTTCAAGACTGTGCTGTGGAAATGTGGTAAGGACGACCGGCCTGCCCAGAGTCTTTCAAACCACTATCCCGCCTCATAATTTGAATGTTTCAGACTTGGAGTAACATTTCTAGCTGACATTTTATGTGCAATATTTTTGTACCTATGTTTTTATTTTTTTAATCTCTTTTCAGAAAAGCCATTGGTAATCAGTTTATAAAATTGGTCTGTTTTCTTCTTTACCACGTAAGAATTTAGCTCTTTCTTGGATCTAAATGCTTGCACCTTTTACTATTTTCATCTTTTTACAGACCTCTTTTAAAAATATCTTTAAATGTACACTTATAAACATATTCTGATTCTGCCAAATGCATCCACCGGTTGAACAAATCTTGTGTGCCTGCACGTTCTTGGCTTAGGTAATCGGTCCCACCTTGGAAATACCTCTAGCCACACATGGACTTCACTGACCATCATCCCATCTGCCTTCCTGTCATATGCGTCTTGTGTCCTGTGTTTTCTTTTATGGTCTCCATTCCAGAAAGTTTTCCATATTTCTCTCATGGTAAAAGAATTCTTGAATAGCAACTGAATGTAATTTTATAATCTAAAATGACCATAGCATTTTTTCAAATCTTAGACATTTGGATTCCTTTCATGTATTCAGGATAGTTCTTTCACAATCATCTCTTACCCCTGAGTAGAAAGTGAAATTTGAAGCACTGACCCTAATCCTATCGATAATAATTTAAATCTAGAATCTTGTTATTATTACATGACATGGCTACGCTCCAGCAACCTTGGATATGAAAGTCATTCCTTGTAGACAAGGCTGGAAAGTGCTGTGAAACCAGCAAATAACTCCTCTGTCCTGCGAAGTCTGAATGGTAGGTGTAGAAAGATACTACTCTCTTTTCCCTACAAATGAGCTCTTGTTTCAGGTAAACCTGATGTCTGTAGTCTCTGCAGTCTGCAGGCAGCATGTCCAGAGGCTTCACACATGCACCAAAGGTGATACAGTTGGGCCACAAATGCACCCCAAGAGGCTGCTTCCCTGGGCCTCTAGGCCCCAACCATACCCGGGTTTGTGAGGGGTTTCGGGTATGTGCTGGCAGTTGTTTCCTACATTCAGTGCACTCAAGATCTGTGTAGCTTCTACTTTGCTTAAATCCAGGATGCCATATACCTTCATCAAGGTCAGTGCACTTCGCTTAAGGCATAGTTTTTTTCCCCCAAGATAAAATCTTGCTTTTTTTTAATCCAATAAGATTTATTAGTATATTTTAGATATACATAACTATCACATTCATCGTACTTAATTTGTACCTGTACAAGATATATAATTGGATTTTTTCTCCCTTCTCCACCCTTCTCTTCAATTCTTCTTCCCCTCCTTATTTACAACAGCTTTATTTATATTTTTCCTTTTTTTCTCTTTTTTCTTTTCTTTTCTTTTCTCCTTCCTTCCTTTACCCCTCCTCTCTCCATAGTTCTCCTTTCCCTTTTGAATATTTTCTTTCTTTGTCACAACATCCATTATACCTTTTTTGTCTTATTTACACTTATGGTTTCTAATACCAGAGAAACAATTTGATGTGTACTCAGGAGTGTCTGATTTATTTCACTTAAGAGTATGTTCTCAAGGTGCACCCTTTTATCTATAAATGTTTCAAGTTTATATTGTTTTGGCAGAGTAGTACTCCGTTGTATAAAAACCCCACACCTTCTTCATCCATTCATCAGTTCTTGGGTATTTGGGTGGTTCCAAGATTTAGCTATTACAAACTGTTGCTATACTTCTTCCAGGAAGATAGCAAGAAGAGGAATAACTGGGTCAAATGGAACCCCTAGTTGTAGTTTTTTGAGGAATCTCCACACTGATTTCCACAATGGCTGGACCAGCCTACACTCCCACCAACAGTGGAGGAGGGTTCCTTTTTCCCCACAGCTCTACCAGCATTTGTTATTGGTTGATTGCTTGATAATAGCTGTTGTTTCTGGAGTGAGAGGGAACCTTAGTGTTGTTTTAATTTGCATCTCTCAAATGACCAGTCACGTTGAACACTTTTTCATACATTTATTTGCAATTTCTACGTCCTCATCTGAGAAGTGTTTATTCATTTCAGATGCCTATTTTTGGATTGGGGCTTTAAATTTGGGGGGGGGGTCTGATTTTTTTTGAGTTCTTTGTATATTCTAGATGTTAAGCCTTCGTCTGAGGAACAGCTGACAAAAATTTGTTACCACTCTGTGGGTTTTTGCCCCACGGATAAATCACTCTGTTGGTGATTTCTTTTGCTGTGCAAAAGCTTTTTAATAGGGTGTGATGCCAGTTACTGATTCTTTGTATTATTTCCCATGCAGTCTGAGTTCTGTTCATAAAGTCTTTACCTACCCCTATGTCTTCAAGTGTTCTTCCTATTCTATCTTCCAGCCAATTTAGTGTTTCTGTTTAAAGGTTTAAATCTCTGATCTACTTCAATTTTAGTTTAGTACTTGGTGAGAGACATGGGTCTAGTTTTAGTCTTCAGCATGTGGAAAGCCAGTTTTTCCAGCACTATTTATTAAAGAGGCTATCATTCTTTCAGTGAGGATGTTTGGCTCCCTTATTGAAGATGACGTATTTGAGTATGTTTGGAGCTTTTTTCTCATCTGCTAAACTTTTCCATTGATCCTTGAGTCTTTTTTTTCCCCCCAGTGCCATGCTGTTTTTGTCACAGTAGCTCTATAGTATAATTTCAGGTCAGGAATTGTGATGCCCCTTGCCTTGCCCCTGTTGACCAGAATTGATTTTGCTATTCTTGGTCTCTTCTGGTTCCAGATGAATTTTGTGATTACTTTCTCTAGTTCTGTGAAGTACAGTTTTGGAATTTTGATTGGAATTGCATTAAATCTGTATAGTCATTTAGGAAATATGGCCATTTTCGCTATATTGGTTCTTCCTACTGAAGAACAAGGGATAGCTTTCCATTTTCTTTTTTGTTTGTTTGTTTGTTTGATGCTGGGAATTTAACTCAGGGCCTTACGCTTGCTAGACAAGCACTCTAACCACTGAGCTAAATCCTCAACTCCTCCATTTTATGCTATCCCTTTCAATTCCTTTTTTAGAGTACTGTAGTTTTGAATGAAAAGATATTTTATTTGCTTTGTTAGGTTGATTCCTAAATATTTCATTTTTTTCAATGCTATTGTGAATGGTTTAGCTTCCCTAATTTCTCTTTCAGTGAGTTTATTATTCATATACAGAAATGCTATTGATTTTTGAGTGTTGACTTTGTATCCGGCTACACAACAGAACTTGGTTATTAAATCTAGAAGTCTTTTGATGGAATTTTTGGTGTCTTCTCTGTAAAGTATCCTGTCATTGCAAATAATGTTAATTTAACTTCTTCCTTTACAATCTTTATTCCTTTCATTTCTTTCTCTTGTCTAATTGCTCTGGCTAATATTTCCAGAACTATATTGAATAAAATTGGCAATAGTGGACATCCTTGTCTTGTTCCTGATTTTAGAGTGAAAACTTTCAGTTTTTGATGACTTAGTATGATGTTGGCTATTGGTTTGTCATAGATAGCTTTTATCAGATTGAGACAGAGACCATTTAGTCCTAATTTCCGTAGTGTTTTTTTTAAAATCATGAATGGGTGTTGGATGTTGTCAAATGCTTTTTCTACATCTATTGAGATGATCATGTAATTTTTGTCCTTGACTCTGTTGATATGATGTATTACATTTATTGATTTGCATATGTTGAACCATCCCTGCATCCTTGGGATGAATCCTACTTGGTTATGGTGTATAATCTTCTTGATGATTTGTTGCATTCTGTTTGTCAGTAGCTTATTGAGAATTTTTGCATCTATGTTCATTAGGGAAATAGGCCTATAGTTCTCTTTTTTGGTTGAATCCTTTTCTGGTTTTGGTATCAGGGTAATGCTTGCTTCCAGGAATGATTTGGAGAGTATTGTTTCCCTTTCAATTTCATTAAAGAGTTTGAGGAATAGTGGTATTAGATCTTCTCTAAATTTCTTGTAGAATTCAGCTGTGAATCCATCAGGACCTGGAATTTTCTTTGTTGGTAGGTTTTTAATTACCTCTTCATTTTCAATGGTTGATATTGGGTTATTTAGTATTTTTATTTCTTCTTGATTCAGCTTGGGTAATTCAAATGTATCTAGCAATCTGTCCATTTCTTCAGTGTTTTCCATCTTGTTCGCATGTACGTTATTGAAGTAGGTACTGATGATCTTCTGGATTTCTGCAGGGTCAGTTGTGACTTCACCCCTTTCATTTTTAATTGCATGTAATGACTCTTTTCTTTCCTTGTTTTGGTACAATTGTCTAGGGCACGGCCAATTTTATTTATTTATTTAAAACTAAGAGATGACAATTTATTAAAAGATGATGGTAAAAGGAGAAAAGAGAGATGATAGGTAGCTACTCTATGAGTAGGGAACATTCGAAAGCAAAAAACTCATGGGTCCTACTCTTTAGTCTCTTTTATTGGGTTTTTCCTCCTGTTGGCCCATTGGAATCCGATTGGCTCTTGGGCTTGTCTTTCATCTTTGCCTAGGATTTTTCTTAGCCAAGTGACCTTTCTTTGTCTTTTGATAGACAGTAATATTATGTGTGGGTGCCTTAGGGCCAGGTTATGTAGAAGTAAGGATCAAATAAAGAGGAAGTTTGTGATTTTTATGTTAATCACACTATCTGGGACCTTCTGGAACTAGTTCCTTTGCCTTAGTCTCTTTAGTAGTTGGAATCTAGCTGCTGTCATCTTTCTAACTACTGGATTATAGCTATCTTTGTTTTTCAGAGTCTGACTGTAGAGGTCAAAATTGTAAATTTTTTTCCTTCTAAATTCAAATCTTGGCCTTTCTCTTACTTTTGTTCCAGCTACTTGTAAAAGGAAGTACATGTCAAGCCAACATGAGACCATCAGGCAAATAATAATTTTCTCTTTCAAAACTTATATAATGTATGTTAAATGTGCCATGACACTTAGAGATATTCAGATACTAAACAATGCAGACAATGTTACCCTAAAAATTAAAGTTAGAAATTGATAACTTGTAAGGTACATCTAAAGACAGGTACATTCTTTGATGACACCCTATTAAAAGCAAATTAAGTAATAGGTTACCTTATGTCATTTAATATTTTATAATTAGATGAGGTAATAGGGCTGGGGATTTAGCTCAGTGATTAGAGTGCTTGCCTTGCAAGCACAAGGGCCTGAGTTCGATCCCTGGCACCACAAAAAAAAAAAAAAAAATAGATGAGGTAACTAACTAGAGAGCTATTCTATACTAAGATGGGACATTTAGGTGTGTTTCAAAAATAGTAATGTCATCATGACTGTCATGCCGGAATGCTATATGGTATTGATCTCAAATTTTTCTTGTAGAAGTTTATAATTGTTATCAGTTTTAAAGACCTAATTCTGAGATAATTGTTCTAAGATAATTGTCATCTTTTCTAAAGACTACTTTAATAAACTCTGTTCTAAGGATTACTTAAATAGACTCTTTTGAGGGGCTGTCAGCCCCTATAATACTCCTATCATCAGAGTCAAAAGGGGCCTACTAAGTAGAGACTTGTTCAAGACCTGTGACTCATTGATGAGGCTATGGTGCCTTTACATCCAGTTGTGCCCAATCTCTATACTTTATTGACACAGATTTCAGCCTCACCCAGCTTGTTTTCCATTTTAGATCTTCCAGATGCTGGCCAGGCCCCTTTCCAACTTCTTAAAGAAACCCAGGATTTAGATATCCTAACAGCAGCACAAGGAGTGTAGGGACAGGGGTCCCCATAGTTAGGGAAAAGATAGGATAAAGGCCTCCTCAGACATTAAACATAAAAGCAGCTACATTCCAACAGAGATAAAGGCAAAGAGACTAATTCCGGAAGGCCCCAGGTAATCTGATTAACATACAGAAAGCAAACTCTCCCTTTTGACTCTTTAACTAGCCCTAGGGCACCTGCCCATAAATTTGCCCTCTGCCAAAAGACAAAGGTCATAGAGCTGAGGGAAATCAAGGCAGAGGTGACAGACAAGCCCAAGAGCCAATCAGATTCCCAGGGCCGATCCAAGGGAAAAACCTCAATAAAAAGGGGCTACAACGAAAGGCCCCAAAGTATTTTGCTTTCGAATGCTCCCTACTCGTCAAGTAGCTATCTATCATCTCCTTTCCCCCACTTTTCACCACTTTTAAATAAATTGTCCTCTAAATAAATGGTCTTCTCTTAATTTAAACTCGATTTCTTCAATTCTTTACTGTAGCTGTGTTTATGATTGCTGGGAAATATATTTTCCAGCAGGACAGCAGCTCACAGTCCACCTCCGGATATAACAGGAGGAACATGTGCTATCCTTCTTCTAACATTTTGGTGGCTATTCAAGATATTAGACAACAAAGTAATGCCATTCTGAAGCTCCCTGGACCTTTTCCTTACCCTCTTCATGGGAGGCCATCACTGGTTCTTCCTGGTGGAAACAATTGTTGGCCATATTAATAACAGTTTTGCTAGTCTTACTGTTTGACCCATGTGTGCTTAACTGGTTCTTTGGTTTTGTCTTCTCCATACTTACAGCTATGGGCCTACCCAAGGTGAGAATGCCTGATATATACCAAGGACCTGTAGATAGACCCACTAGAGAGTGGGTCAGTGGGTCACACCCCTGGCCACCTGCTTAAAATAACAAAAGCGACCATCACCCCTTGCTCCTTCACACAGCTAAGGGGGACCTCTTCAGGGAAGCTAACTATCTATGCAAAGTCATAAAATTAACTGCTCTCACTATACTGCCAAATGTAACCTATCTTTTCTTGCTGGGTGTTCAGTGACTAAGGTTTGGGAGACCAAAACAAAAAGGTAATTGGGCTAAGAGGACAGCCAGTGTTTTGGTCCTGGCCCTCCAAGGTCAACAAGGACCCAGAAGAGGAAGGGGTCTTGCTATGAAATCCTACAACCTTGGTGAGTCATACAACCTCCTCTAAGAGATCCTTAGACCCCAAAGGACAAACAGGAGTCAGGCAGTGTGCATCCTGCTAAAGGAGGGTCACTAAAGAGAAAACTGTTGTCATATTTATGAGGAGCACCATGTGGCCATGTGGTCTAGCACAGACTGTGATAGATCCTGGCAGATGACACATTTGACAGAAGGTGAATTAAGAGCTGACAGTTTCTGATTATGGCCCCAGAAAGAATGCCTGAGGAGACCTAACTGACCTTGACATTTCAGGAGGTAAATTATTATGTTTGACAAAGATCTTACCTTAAAGTGGTCTTAAACATCCAACAACAGGAGGACATAGGAAGAGATATGAGTAATAATGATATAAATCAGACATACGGCAAGAAATCTCCAATCACTGACCCCTGCTAAAAATCCTAAGAGCCAGATAGTTTAAATTGTTATTCCAACCCATTAAAAACAATGTAAATTTTATTCAAAGAACCAAGTCTTTGATTCATTGATTCTTTGTATTGTTTCTTAATCTCAATTATATTAATTTCAGCTCTGATCTTTATAATTTCCTGTTAAGAGCATTGGGTTTGATTTGTTCTTCTTTTTCTGAAGTTTGAGATCCAACATTAGGTTGTTTGTTTGAGCTTGCTCTGTTTTTCTGATATGAGAATTCAATGCTATAAATTTCCCTCATAGCACGGCTTTCATTGTGTCCCATTGGTTCCAGTATGTTTTATGGGCATTATCATTTAATTGTAGAAATGGTCTAATTTCTCCTTTAATTTAATCTGTGACCCATCTGTTGTTCAGAAGGGTGTTATTTAATTTCCATGTGTTTGTGTAGTTTTTGTCATTTCTTTTGCCATTGATTTCCAAGTTCATTGCACTATGGTGTGATAAAATGCATGGCATAATTTCAATCCTTTGCATTTACTTAAGCATGTTTTATGAGCTAGTATGTGGTCTATTTTGGAGAATATCCTGTTTGCAGCTGAGAAGAATATGTATTCTGATGTTTTGGGGGGGAACACTCTGTAGACATATACTAAGTCCATTTTTTCACAGGTTTGATTTAGTTCTGATATTTCTTTGTTGATTTTTTTGTCTAGTTGATCTGTCTATTTGTGATGGCAGGGTGTTGATGTCTCCCATTATAATTGTGTTAGTATTTTATGTAGTTGGGTATGCCAGTATTTGGTGCATAAAAATTAATGATTATTATTTCTTCCTCTTGGAGTTTTCCCTTAACAAACTATATAGTGACCTTGTCTCTCTTGATCAGTCTTGGCTTGAAGTTCACTTTGCCTGTGATTAAGATAGCTAGCCCTGCTTTTTTCTGGGTTCCTGACACATGAAGTATTGTTTCCCATCCTTTGACTTTCAGTCTATGAATTTTTGGGGGGATAAATATGTTTCTTATCTGCAGCATATTGTTGGATCTTGTTTCTCAATCCATTCTGCCAGCCTGTTTCTTTTGATTGGTGAATGGAGACCATTTGCATTGATGATTATAACTGTTAAGTATTGACTTATCTTTGTCATATTCTTTTCCTGTTGTTTCTTCCATATTTCCCCTCTGTTTGACTACTTGCCCTGCCTGGTGGATTCTTTTTGTTAGTGTCCTTGGAATTATAGTCTTCTTTTTCCCTTCCCAGGATATTCTTCAAAATATTCTGGAGAATTGGTTTGGTGGTCATGAATTTCTTCAGTAGTTCGTTGTCATGGAAGTATCTTATTTCATTTTGAATTTTAAAGATAGTTTGGCCAGGGACATCAACCTGGGTTGGAGATAGTTTTCTTTTAGGGTTTGAAGTACTTTGCTCCAGGCTCTCCTTGACTTAAGGGTTTGTGTTGAGAAGTCTGCTGTGATTCTGAAGGGCTTTCCTTTACAGGTGATTTGTTTCTTTCCTCTAACAACTTTTAATATTCTGTTCTTGTGTTGAATTTCTGGAATCTTGATTATTATATGCCTTGGTGTAGATTTATTTTGGTCATGATTAGTTGGAGTTCCAGTGACCCACTTATCTCTATGTCAAATTATTTTCTCTTGCTTGGGAAGTTTTCCATCATTACTTCTGTGAACAATTTTTCTTATGTCATTGCACTGTCTCCTGCTTTTTCATTCACTCCAGTCACTTTTATATTGTTCTTCTTTGCATCATCTTGGAGCTACTGAATTGATTTTTCATGGTCTCTAGCTATTTTAAAATAAAAGATAGTTAGAAAAGAAAATCTGTCTTTAAAAAAAAAAAGATAGTTAGAAAAGAAAATCTTTCTTTTCCTGATTGTTAACTACAGTCCTTTCTTCTAGATCTAAAAGTCTGTCTTCACTTTTGTTCAGTCTACTATGTATATTTCAAGAGAATTTTTGATCTCTTCAATAACTTTGAATCCATTTCACGGGTTCCATTTCTTTCCTGAGTTGAGTGTTCAAGTTTTCCATCATTTTCCTAAGCTCCTGTTTTTTTCTTTTGTTCTTTTTTTTTTTAATCCACGTCTACTCTAAATTCACTAAGCAGGTTTTTAATTATGATCATCATCTTTTTTAACTTGAGCAATTATTTCTGATCTGATGTTCTATATAGCCTCATTCATCTGCTTTTTAACTTCTGCTGCTGTCACTTCTGATAGTTTGGCTGGACAGCTTTGGATTTCCTCTATTTCATTGTCCTCTGGGCTTGTTCTGGGAGGGGTTACTTGAATATATATTTATATATATTATATACATATTATATATTTTGTTTGTTTTCTGTGTTGATTTTTGTAGTTTGTTTATGGTAGGAAATTTTAAGACATGTATCAAGGCTACGCCTAGATGTAGCTGATTCTTGATCTTTGTGTTTGTCTCAAGATCCTGCATTCCCAGTTTAATAGGAATGACGAGTTGCTGCCTATTTAGCCGAGCACTTAGTTTTTTGATACAGGATTATGATAGTGATTTTGACCCTAGAAAATCACAATATTGTCATACAAGAAAGTACAACCAATTGTAAGATGCATGACACTTTGGCTATAGTAGTACATTAGTAATAACAATAGCATGAAGCACATTCAGGAAACTGATAAACTGTGGGAACTATTAATTTGCTAACTTTAATCATAGTAGTAAGATTCACAGTTATAGAACAAAATCCAACATAAACCAGGACCTTGTAGGCAGTGAGTTTACCATTAGTAGAGTGCTTTTTACCCTGTGGGGGGATTAAAAGGGATGGGGAAAAATAAGAGGTAAATGAAGAGAAATATAGTAGAGGCAAGACTGGAGGACAAACGAAGTTCACTTAAGCTTTTGGAAACTGGAGTAAGATAGGATAGAAAAAGTAAAGGATGAAAATATTGGAGTAAAACAGAGAAAATCTAGACAATATTCACTCAAAAAAAAAAACAGAAGAGGCAGTTGAAGAAGGAAAGAGAAAAAGAAAAAAGAAAAAAATGAACAAAACAGAAGACAATAAAAGTGAAAACCTAAACAAACAAACAAACAAAAAAGGACAAATACCAAAGGAAAGCTAAACAAATGAGCAAACAAGTGAAAAAGAAAAACAACAACAAAAAATAAATTGTGAAATTCCTCTGATGTCCACAGTTCTGTGGTAGCGTCCAAACCAGAGCCCAGATCTGTGCTGGGTGGCCCCACCGAGTCTGCAGTGGAGTTGGTGCTGGGTACTGTGCTGACCTTGGGCTCTGGGTGTGGCAGTTTTCAGCCAGCAGCTCTCTGGGAGTCCCCTGGCAGCCCACCCGTGGCTCTTTACCCTTTACGTCTCTGCAATTTTTTTCTCAGTTGCATGGGTACTGTTGGTGCTTCTGGGTCTTTGCACAGCCTCTTCTGTTCCACATACTCCTCTCCTTTCTCCTCTCTCCCAGTCATTGTGTTTTAGTCGGTTTTCACAGAGAAACTCCTACATGGATCTTCCTCTCTTCAGCCATGCTGAAGCCCTGAGGCGTCGGGTTTGTAGGCCTGTCGTTAATCTCCTGAAATAGAAAAGGCATCTGTGGACAAGTTCCCCAAAACCTGCAATGACCAGCCAAGATAGGGAAAAAAATCACACATCTGGTGCAAGACAGCTTATAACCTGACATTTACTTGTATAATATAAACTTGCAAAGTTAAACAAATACATGCTCTTGGGTGAAGTCAAGCCATGTGCCATGATCTCAAATGTGAAATGAAAGTCATCAGGAGCAGAGAGTACACATAAATAAGCAAATAAAAATAAAATGAATTAAGTAGAGCTGGCCCAGATCCCCCAAATTCAACTCTAGAAGAAGTCCTGCCTCTTCTCCAAGGAAGAATGAAAGGGAAACAAGAAAAAGTGCAAGTATTAATTGTTATCCTAGTAGAGTTCCTCCACATAAATGGAGAGATTGGTGTGTGTGGGAGGTTCCTCCATCTTATCTCCAGGCCCAAGTCTCTAACGTTCTCATTCCCAAAAGCTCAGGCAGATGGATGGAATATATTAAAATGATGTTGGGGAATTCTTAAACTATAATAAATGCTTGTGAAGCTATTCTGAAAAGTTGTACTTAAATGATAAATTTCATAATGCTATAAGGTTAAAAATTCTCATAAAATACAATATCAAATAGAAGAAAGGGTGAAAATCATGACTGGAAAAATTTATATGCCTCCCACAATTTAATATTATTACACACTCATATCTTTGATAGTAACTTGACATGGATTTGCAATATTTAAATTTCTTCTGATAGAATTTAACAAAAAACTTCTAAAATAAAATAATACTTTCTGTGATATTTTCAAGTATTGACAAAAGGTCAGTTTTCTAGCTTCATTAACAGAATAGAATTAAAATTCGTATTTTTAGCACTATTAACTTTTATTTATAATTTTGCCATGGATTTTCTTAAAGCAATTGGAATATTTTGAGATATGAGTGAATTGGAATTTTGATATATTATTTTACTTCAACTGTGATTTTCTGTTTCACTAATGATTCATGTTTATTTGAGGAATTTATATATTCTTCTTAAATATCTAATTTTACATCAAGACAAGAGAATCAAATTCTGATATCTTGAAGTGTTGGAATCCACCAAATCACTAAATCCATGATTACTAAAATCCACTAAAAATTCCACCAAAAATTAAGAATTCTTTGGGTAATATATTCCTCAGGATGAATCAATTTTCTTGCTTGACTACATCCAAACAGTGATATTTGACTTTATGTCTGACCTCATTCTTTCCACAGAAGGTTTGTGAAAAATGCTTTTCAATGGCAGGTGTGAACAGACAATTTGTTCCCCTGGCTGTTGCTCCGGAACCCATCACAGTGGGATTTAGCAAAAGTTACTGAACATGAATGTGGCAGCAAGGTGCTCACCAAGCATACCAATGATATAAAATCATAAAACATATTACGTGTCTTCTAGAAGCTTATGATCTGTTGGGTCAGTCAGAAATATGCAGGGAAAGAAATGTACTACCAGAATAAACAAGGCTTTTGTGAAGAATAATAAATAGCAAGTTTCTTTTGAAAGCGTAAGACTTGATACAGAGCTTGAAAAATGGGCCAAGTTTGAAAAGTGTATCTTAAAAAAGAGAAATGCATTCCAAGTTAATGACAGGCACAACAGACACCAATTTTAAGAGTTAAAATAGTAAAATGGCAGGTACAGGTTCATTAAAAATGGTAGACTGAGATAAGACTAGAATTATAAAAAGAGTATGCCACCTGAGTTTTCAAAATATGATTTAAAACATTCTGTCCTACTGTTATAACATATGCTAAGCTATATGTTTTGGTCTTTGCTTTAGAAATCTGCTCCCTGTACTGTGGGGAACTTATGGGGTACTCTTACTCTAGAAACTCAGGCCATATCTTGAGGATAAAAGGTGCCCTGGTTCAGCACTGTACAACGTGGAATACAGTATCTGGCTAGCAATTTTCCTATCTCCAGACCGCCCATCTTCCAGATATCACTGCATGCCACTTTGCACTGTCATGGACACTTTTAGTGAAGCAGGCTTTCCTGCTGTCCTTGGGGGAAATATATGTTATTCTGGTATTTGTGAGATTTCTGAGTTTTATTTCGCTGCCCTCTCCTGTGAAATCTAATTAGCTTAAATGTGGAGTTACCATATAGTCATGGACCTGCCTGCTGTAAATGGGCGAACTGTACAATAAGTGATATGTTTCTCACGTGTTCTCCTGTCATTTATTCCTTAGCAAGATAGCTATAGTATTATGTAGGACCATTCATACTATGTTGGTTTTTTTGCACTAACACATAATTATGGATCATTTACAAAATATTTTTAGAACTGAGCATATATTTTAGTATTATTTTCTCTATACTTTTTCTATCTCACTACTCCAGGTTGCTTTGACACACTTATAACTTTATAGGTATATCAATGCAGTAGAAGTGGAATAAAGAATTTGAAATATATCACACAACATGACTTTGTTATCTTGAAATAGTGTTATCTCCTGAACTTGTAAGCTCAGTATATTGAACTCTCTCTAAAAAAAAAAAAAAAAAAAAAAGCAAATTAACCTACAAGGAAGAAACCATTCAGAATTCTCACTTATGGTTATATTCTTTATAGCAAAGGATATAAAAATTGAGGAAAGATGTAATAGGTTTGTTTCTTAAAACAAAACCAAAGCAAACAAAAACTAAACCAAGGAACCTGTTAAGATTTCATGTCAAAGCCAAACACCAACTTCTCCCTGCTACTCCTCCTCATGACACCCACCCCACCACACACAGCATCTGTAGAAAATTAGTTAGAAGTTTATTGAGTTGAAAGATTATTTCCATAATGTACATAAGAAACGCAAAAAGCTAAATGATGTTGGGATTTTTATGCATGCACAGAACAATGTAAGAAAAATAATCCTTATTTTCTGCGAAGTGTCTTCTTAGAAGTGTTTTCCAAATGTGATAGCATGAAGAAAATAGCATCGAACGTGGCACTTTTGCGATTATCAGCATCTGCACTTACCAAAGCAAGCGGCACCCTCCCTCTCTACTTTCTCACTTCTTCCTGCTCGCTCTCTGTTGTTCTGAATGCCTCCTGAATTCTTGAGTTTCTGACCAGAGAATCTACACAGCTATTTTTTTCAGAATAATTTGCAGATTTTATACTTCAAGATGAAAATTTTCCCTTTCTTTATAGAAAGTAGGAGCATCTAATAAATTGATTTTGGAATATCATTGGGTTTTGTTGCTTGAAATCTATTTCTAGTAGTTGCGGTGGTCAGCAAAGCTCTTTTTGTAGACACATTAATTCATTCTGGAAGATGAGATGACAAGACAACAGTAAGCACTGAACTATTTTGCTGTTTGGAAGACTTGCATTCCAATGTGGGTTTCAAGCTGATTTGCTTATTTTAATCCATTTTTGGATTGACACGGATTTCAGAATGATGCCTGTGCTCTGTCATCTCAGATCTCCCTTTGGAAGAGTTCTGGCCAAGCACATTGGTTAGATTACTTTAATGTCACTGACATGTTGCCAGAAACAAAATGTTGCTATAGTAAACACACTATGGTAAAACTCTCAAGTAACTAATATAATGAATCCATGTCTGTTGTAAACCATTTAGTAGAATAAATGTGCTGACAGAGAATTAGGAAATTTAGAAGCAACTTCTGAATTATCAATGTAATTAGATTATCGACGGAATAATTTTTCCTCATAAAACTGAGAAAAATAAAAGGATCTATACTCTCATGGAGGACTTAGGGACTAGAGAGCTATTTTATGATGGGAACACCAAAGGAAAAAAAGAAAGATTTAAGAGGAAGAACACAAGTGCAATCTGTGATGTGGGAAGCTGTGCTACAAATTACACACATGAAAAAATGTGGACATTTAACACATGGGCTTAGAGTTCAGGAAAAGTAGTGAGATTCATCCTATCACAACAACAGAGAATATGGATAGTCACTTAACTTGTCCAGCAATACAGCTATTGACTGGTAAAAAGGATGACAACAATGTTTTTCTGACTTTTTAATTGCATCCATTGCTGCTTGTCTTGACTCTGCTACCTAGTTGTTTTGAGAAGACTTACTTCATCTATTAAAGAGCATTGTCATTTGCAAGATGATCACAGTAATATGTGAACTACTTAAATCATTTGGATTTGTAAGAAGGGAGAGTAAAGTAATGAAAGAAATAATAAGCGAGAAAGATGTTAAATGAATAAAATATATAATGCCAGTCAAAATTTTAATATTTTTATAATTAAATTTACCACATTTATGCTTCGTTTTCCAGACATAAATTTACACTCATGATATTAAATAGGACATCCTTGAACATGATAATAGTATTCATCCTATTTGCATTACATCATTAATTATAAGTTAAATATGCATACTTTCTCTCTATCTTCTGTATGCTTCCACCTTCTGTATGCTTCTTACCTTCCCTTCCTTTATTATTGTGGTCCTTTCTGCCAGCAATATCTTCCATTATTCATTTAAGCATACATTTATTTACTACCAATTCTGGTGAGAAAACATACACAACTATTGAGTGTCCGGACTTCAAAGCCAGGCACCTAGGAGGAACCCTGAAATGCTGTGCTTGGTAGGCTGCTTACCTCTTTCAGTGGAAATGTCAGTACTTACTCCAGAGTATTGCTGGGTTCAGGGATGAGTAGTGCACACAGAACTGTGTCTGGTACATGGGTGAATGAAAATAGAAGAGTTATTATTCCTACAAGAAACTTTACAAGGCCTGAGTAAATTGAGATGAATAAAATAATGAGTGACAGCTGCTAGTAATTTAATAACTCAAGGTCTCTGGAAGCAAAAGCAGAGTTAGATGTGTAAACAAACATTAAAAAGTGTGGCGCCAGTACAGCTACACTACAGTCATGGAAAAGAACCTATCAGATATAATAGGAAAATATTTCACTTGAAAAAAATATGTTGGGTCTATAGGTAAGTCAGTTATTTGATCTGAACCTGTTAGGGTCTCTACATGGAGTAGCATGAAAGCTGGTATTCCTCTGAGTGGCTACTGTGGGGTGCAGCCTGGAGCAAACTAGAAATAATTCAATTTTGCATTTGTTCAGTCAATAGAATTACACACAAGGTGCATATATAGTTAGATTAAAACTAACAACAGTAAACAGTTGAAAAGACAAGATGTTGTAAACACAATTACTGTATCAGGAGTTCCAACCCTGGACTTAGATTCAGGGAGGTGATTAATCTAACAGATGAAATACCAGCAGAAGTGAGCTGTGGGACATGTGGAGAGAATTTTACTGATTTAAAGTAAGTCTCTTCCTCTGAAATGATTCTGAAACTTAGTACTTTTTGTTAGTGTGCTAGTTGAAGCTGTGCAATAATGGGGCAGGTGTTCTCATCAGTTAAAAAAGTTACATATAAAGTCCGAATTTGACAATGTCTTTGAGTTCATCTATAGAAATTTTGTGCATTAGCATATATGATTTCTAATTTAAACAAAATACTTGTATAATTTTTGACAAAATAGGCAATCTCATCACTATTCTGCAATCTTATGAAATTTAGGAATACCTTTGTAATTTAAAAGAATTTTCCTAGGAACTGTGTATTTCTTCTGTGTGTTTCATACAGTATCTGAAACCACCACCATGTGTGATTCTCCCAATCAAGAACAGAGCTTTAAAGAAACAAAACTTGAAAAGACACCATTGTTTCTAATCTGCACCAAAGCA
>PVJO010019909.1:0-33032 GCA_004026905.1 Hystrix cristata
TTTGGGCTTGGGTGAGGGTATACAGCAGCGTAAAGTCAGTTATATCACAGGCTAGGGAGCAAAGAGGAAGAAGGACCTGGGGTCCCACAGTCTCCTTCGAGAGCATGTCCCCACAAGGCCCCAGCTACAAAAGGGTCCATCACTTTCCAATAATGTCACCCAGGACCAAACCTTTAACACATAGGCCACTGGGGGACTTTCAACATGGTAAATACAACAGTGAAGTTTAGCATCTCTGCTTCCTGGTTGACTAAGGCAGAAATAATGAAGAAGCTGCAACTTTACTTTGCTCCTGTGCCATTGGGTTGTTATCTGAGATTTCTAACAGCCTTGAGGAAATGCTATTTCAATGCAATAGGACTCTAGAGCGCTCAAAGAAGTCCAAGGCTGCATACCTCACACTCTCCTGAAGGTCTATTGAAATGCAGATTCCAGGGCACTGACCCAGATCTACTTCATCCAAATTACAAGTGTGGACCAAGAGGAAACTAACTTTGGGAAAAGCTCTTTATGTGGCTCCTATGCCCATTGAAATCTGAGAACTGACAAAACCATGAAAAAAGGCCAGACCTGAAGAGTTTGGACTTTCTTGTTCTTAAAAGAATTAAGTCAGGAGAAAAACAGAACAAAATAAAAACATGGTAGCTCTGTAGAGTTATTCAGAGCTCCCAGGAAACTGTGTAGATAAGCTCTAATCAGACCCCTAAGGAGAAAGCTGTGATAGGAGAGATTTCCGGTCATGGCTAGTTAAACTGATCAACAATCACAGAGCTTCCATGAATAATGTTAACATTTGAAAGCCCCCACAGTACATTCTGATCTCCAACCAACTCAGACGGTCTTCGTAATATTAGTGCCAATTTCCTTCAAAGGAGCTGTTGGGGTGAGGGTTTCCAAATAAAAAACATGATTTATAGAACGCCAAAGAAATGCTAATACCAAAATATGTGTCCCTGGTACGTGGTTAAGTGGTTTGGGTGAAATTTCCAGTTGAAACAAGTCTCCTGATACATTTTTACAATAACATCTGCTGAGTTTAACCAAAAACAATATTTTAGGGAAAGTTTTTATTTTTTTTTAAATTTGGAAACAATATGGATTCCCTTATGAAAACCAAAAGCATGAAAAGGCAAATCATAATGTGATAATTTGGGGTCATATCCTCTCTTTGGTTAAAAGATGCCTAAGTTAAGGGTAGCCATTCTATGCCAGGAAATTTACCAACTGCTCTCCTGTAACTGCGACAGATATTACTACATTCATGTTATCAAGAACTCGAGGGGCTGGGGATTTAGCTCAGTGGTTAAAGTGCTTGCCTAGCAAGGGCAAGGCCCTGAGTTCGATCCCCAGCACCAAAACAAAGAATTTGACCTAATAGGGAAGCCTAAGGAATAACGAATACCTTCAACTCGGTACAATTTAACATTATTTCTTCACGTCTTAATCCCTTCGTGCTGCTATAATAGGACTCCAAAAGACTGGGTAACTTACAAAGGACTGAAAAATTCATCTTCTCACAGTCGTAGAGGCTGATGCCAAAGTGCTGGCGTCTGGAGAGTCCGGCAGGCAGCATTCTCTGGCGGGGAGGAAGCTTGCAGTCTCCCACGGAATAAAGCAGGGAGAGAAGCACCACACGTTGTGGGCTGCCTCTTTATGAGGACGCGAACCACGTTCACAGCGGAGGCGCCCTCTTGGCCTAACCACCTTCCAAAGGCGCATCTGTCAACACTATTCCAGTAACTACTAAATTTCAACACCTGTGTTTAGGAAGAGCCACAAACAGTTCATCAGAACCTAGAATATTTGTTTGCTTGTTCTGCTAATTAAAGCAACGCCCACGTCCCGTGCTGATCCGAGCGTCTGGGATGACGTCCAGGTGGTTCCCGTGTGCATCAAATCACCCACAGTTAGTGAACTTGGTTTTCCATCAAGTATCGGCAGAGAAGAAATTCTCCCCAATATAGGTGCTTTATATTCTCAGTAATCCGAATGCTTCCAAATTAAGATACAATTTTCTTCCTCCTATTTTGTTATAGAAGAAAGCTAATTATTCTCTGTGTAGTTATATGACCTAATTCTCAGCCCAATTCTTTGTCTATCTACTACAGTAACTTTATGGGCCCAAATCTGGATACTGGAGTCCAAAGCAGCATTCTTTCTGGCTTCTTTTAAATCATACCGGATCACACACGCAGCTTTGAGGTGCAAGGAAACACGTTGTCTCTTTCGTCGGGTCATGTAAGAAGAGCCTGACACTCGTCAAGGTGCTGTGAATGTAGACTGAGTCAAGGTCCACCCAGAATGTCCCCCATCAGTATCTGAAGGTGTGACCCCCAAATTCCTGTCCCTGCCCACCTCTCCAGAGTCCTCCCACCTAATGCCCAGCTCTTTCTCATCTTGGTGGCTTTGTTCAAGTTCTTCCGCCTCCCTTGTCCTCCTCTGCCTTCCTCCACCCACCCACCGTGCTTTCCTACTCACCTTTAAAACTCTGCTCAGTCTCTGCACTGTGGCCGGCCTCCTTGCACACACCACTCCCAGCACCCAGAGGGACTCAACAGTGAAGCCGAGGAAATGTACCTTTCAGAGCAGCTCACTTGCATGGTTCCCTCCCAAGGAGCTAGCAGTGTTTTTACATGGCCATGTTCTTAAAAGAATTTTATGTTGTGGTACTGGGAATTGAACCCAGGGCCTTCCCACTAACCCACATCCTCTGACCTTTTTTTTTTATTTCTTATTTTGAGACAGGGAAGTTGCTAAGTTGCCTGAACAGGGCTAGATCTTGTGATCCTCCTACCTCAGCTTCCCAGAGTGCTAGGATTACAGGCACGCATACCACATTCAGTTTAAGATAAAGTGTATAAGATATTTTAAACACAGCTGTTCTAAACTTTTCATTTTAACTATCATACTTCTTGTCTTGGGGATTATTTGAGCAACCATAAGCATTTGGGGGAATTAAGGTAGACACATGTTGAGGTTTGGGATACATCTGGTTTGGGTTTTAGTGGGATAATATATGTATGTGGTTGTCTGTGAGAATGGTATATCAGGTTACAACCACAGACACAAAACAGATAGATTGATGGTCAGAGATGGTCATATACATACATATGTACATAGAGAGACACGTTACAAGGAATTGGCTTATGCAGTCGTGTCAGACTGGCTAAGCCAATCTGTAGTTCATGGATAGGCCATGGGAAGGGGAAGATTAGGTGGCTGCTGGACTTCATAGCCCAAAGCTATGCTCCACAGGCAGGGCTCGCCCACTTCCTTCCCCCTCCCAGGAAAAGCCCAAGCTTGATTTCAAGGCTATTCAACCGATTGAGTCAGGCCCATGCAGACTAACTTCTCTTCTAACTGATTAAGCAGGCCTGTGCCAATTACTTCCCTAACATAAAATCAACCGATCTGGGCTTTCCTTCTGCGATATCCCTCCAGCGTACCTGGATTTATGTTTGGACAAGTAACAGTGCCATAGGTTGGCACAGAGAAATGGACACATCAAAAAGCCACCTTACAGAGGGCTCCTAGAGATACGCTTGTCACCCCTTTGCAAAATCATCCCACATGCACTGGATGGTTGAGGTCCAGGTTTTATGGAGCAGTATTAGTCTATTTTTCTGTGCCCATGACCAAAGCAAGAGGAGAAATAAAGGTGTGAAACCTAAAACTACTCTAGACAAACTCGCCAGAGTATAAAAAATGTAATTAGGAATTTCAATTATCGCCAATGCCCAGTCAAAATGCAGAGCGTCATAACAGCATCAACAATTATAAAAACACTACGTGATTTTCTTTCCTTCTACTCCATTGAGGGTGTAGTATTAAAGTTTTATCAAATGCACCATTTTAACTGTAAGATGGAGAAGCCTTCTTGGGACATTTCAAATAAAACAACTGAGAAATTTTTTCTATAGCAACTGACAGACTGCAGTATTAGATGTATGGAATGTTTATCTGCCTTATCAATTTTAAATTTATTAAAGACTTAGGAGAAAATGTCAGTCAGGTTAATGAGAATAAGAAACGAAGCAAAAAATTAGCCATGAAAATGGTAAGAGATTATTCTGAGTTCAAAAGAAAATAGTAGCCAGAGAATTTTCCAACCATCTCAAAAATAATAACTTATGATTTAAAAAACCCCAGAAATTTCAAATACATCTGTAAAGATACTCTTAGGTTATATGACAATTTAGTTAATAAAAATAAGTAAGTTGTATTAACCTGCTGGGAAAATATTTAAATACAAACCTCACCCAAAACTCTTCTGTGCTGGGGTTTGGATAGGGTGTGTCCGCTCAAGGTCCCTGTGCTGGGTCTTTGTCCCCCAAGGTAATAGCACGGAGAAACAGTGGAACCTTTAAAACATGGGACCTGGTGGGAGGTGATTAGATTGTGAAGCCCTGACTCATCAATGTGTTGCTCTCTTTCTGGAGAGACTAGGTTAGTTCCCTGGAGTTAACTAAATCTCAGTAGTAAATTAGATCCTGAAGGACTAGACCAATTACCACAAAAGTGAGTCAGCTTCCCCTCTGTCTCTCCAACACATGTTCCTCCTCTGCTTCTCTACCATGAGTGGAACTACCATCAGGGTCTCACTATCCTCCAAGCAGAAGCCAGTGCCCAATTTGAACTTCCCCACCTCCAAACTCTGGGCCAAATTAAACCTCTTTCCTTTATAAATTACCCAGCCCCAGGAATTTTGCTACAGCAACAAGACAGACTAAGAAATGTACCATTATAAAAGAATCAGAACCAGATTAATATCCTCAAATCCAAAGCTAGTTAAGATGATTCATTTTACACACACACACACACACACACACACACACACCCCTCAAAATCAGAGCCCTGAAATATCAGTGCTTGTACATGAAAAAAAAGATAGTTTTACTATATTTGACAATAATCCTAAAATTGTATACATTATTACTAATAAGCTTGGTAGTTGAAAGAAACTTTCTATGCTATAAAATAGTTTTTAAATTTCTGATCAACCAGGTTAAAGACAGAATTGCCTTTCTAGTCCCACTACTAAAAAATCCAAAAAACTATTGCCACATAAGGTGGTATGATAGTTAATTTTATGTATCAACTTGGTTGGACCATAGTGCCCAGATATTGGATCAAACGTTATTCTAGATGTTTCTGTGAAGCTATTTTGGATAAGATATGTGAATCAATATGCACTAAAAAATAGATGAGTCAAGAGTGTGCCAGTCTCTGCAGACATCACCTTTATTTTTAGAGTTCTGGTTACAGACTATTCACATTATTAGAGCTTCACTGAAGAAAAACATCCTTAAGTATCTTCTAGCCACTGGATTCTGATGAAAACCTAAATCAAATGCAAAGCCAATGAGAAAAGCAACAGCCCTTAAACATTTACCGTCCAGAGAAAATATCTAGCTTAAATAGAAAAAAAAAAAACTAAAAAGACAAAAAACAAATTATAACACTCAAATACAAAAACAAATGTATAAAACAAACAACACAAAAATTGCTCCTCCTTACCCAGTACTTCATCCGAAAATATATCTTTGATATTTTAGTACTGTGTTTGGATAGGTATGTAGATACACATGACTTATCTATTTGATTATGTGTTTGAGCAGATAATATGAGAGTGTGAAATACAATATTCAGAAACCTTGTCAAACACACACTGTTTCCTGAAATGATAAGATACTAAAGTCTGAGATATGTGTTCTTTGGAGTCCAAACTATTTTCTGTGAAAATACAAGCCTGAATTATAATGAAAACACTTGTATAAATAATTTGTAAGCCATACTCACTCGTGTATTTCTCCTTATTCCACATTCCTAACTCCATCATGTATTTTGAGGGGAGAATCTCAAACACATACAACCCACACACTCTCTCTCACACACACACACACACACACACACAAATTCTTTTCTTGGTATAATTCATTATATACTGCTTTGACAATGTAGCCATTGTTTCCATTGGGAATTCTTCAAATGGAACATACTTTGTTCTTACCAAGAAAATGAAAAGCAAATTATCTTCTATTATTTGAGGCATAAAAGAGAGTCGTTTGTACCCAACAAACTTTCCCCAAATTGGCACTTCTCATTTCATGTTTCTTTCTGCCTCCCACCTATAAAAATTGGGGTCTTGGAAAGCCCATCATACTCCCTCTTCTGTTGGCTTCTCCTTAATCTTCTTTGAATTATGGACATTCTTGAAAGTTTAGCTGTCTACACTCCCCCCAAAAAAGGCCCACATGTAAATAAACACAACATTAACACAACATAAACACATCTCCCTGTCTTTTTAATGCCATCTAAGAAAACCTGCCGTGAGCCTGGGTGAAGAACTTCCACCTCTATGCTATCCATTCAGAAGCTAAAAGGGTGGGCTAGCAGGGTGGTACCAACGTGGGAATGTGAAACCTACAAGATACTCCATAATATACATAAAGCTTTATCTAAAGCAAGGTCCTTGCACAAAAAGGAATTGCTGAAGGGAGGCAATATCTTTAGAGTTTTACTTGCAGGTAATGATGCTTTCATCGTTTGAATTTTGAGCTGAGTTAATGTTACAAGGGAAGAGCTGGGGAAACTGTATAATTCATTACGGTAAAATATTCGTTTGACACAGTGTTTTAGCACCATATCTTTTCCAAACAGATGAAGAGTTCAATTTAAAGAATTCTTCTACTAATAATGCTGTTTAAAAGTAAAGTGTAAAGTAAATCTTATTTTAAAGCAACTTAATAATATCACCAAAATACAAATCTATTAAAAATAGACCTTGTCTTTAATGTTTCTTTCACATTATCTAAGTACATCCAGTTATGCAAATTTACATTTGTATTTCACATCTTTGCCTTCCTGATATACATATAACAGGACAAAAAACACATTTGTTATAGTCAGCCTATAAAATCTCACCTGGGAAATACAAGACTCTCTACCATCTTATTCTTCTGCATATGGCTAAGTAATTAGAGCAATTTCAAGGCTGGTAAAAGAAAAAACTGAGTAGATTTTTATTCCATCTCAGGTTATCTGTCCTTGTTTTTAAAAGGGTCTTCTAATTGTTGAATTACAGTTTAGTGGTGGCATATCTTTGGGAGTTCCTTAAAATATTTCAAGAGCTTGGATAGTTATTTCTGGAACTCTTGTGATCGGCCTGATGTTGACACCAGCTACCCATCAATGATGCTGAAATGTTGGCATTGTGGTGTTGTGTGTTCACCGAAGAGATTTTTAAAAGAAGTCATCAACATTATTATCCTTTGTGTTGTGAAAATATCTTGCCAGGCTAGAAAATGAGCAATTATTTCTTCAACTAGGCAAAGAAAAAGGACAGATCGATACAATGTAGTACTAATTTTCAAAAGAAACAATCACATCGAATTAAAGAATTTAAAACTTTGGTTACAATTTTATGAAATCCAAATATAACAAAATCACATTACGATACTAAATGACTGCATGTTCATTCTGCTCAATGTTTCCCATGAGATCTTTTGTATCACTAGTTCCCGGACTTGGATGACTGTTAAAATAGAGAGTATTTTCAAAGGTGGTTTCTTGGGGTAGCTGCACGCGTCTCTTCTTATAAAAGTAATAGGCAGCAAGGCCAGCACCCATTACAATCAGGAGAACCACAACGACCACCGCTCCCGCTGCGCTGGAAGATTTTTTGGAAGGCTCCATCTTCCTGAAGTCAGCTATAAACAAATCAAATCATTAGAAAACAAGTAGCGGGAGAAAGAGGGCTGAATGTGATGAAAACAATACAAACTGCCTTTCTGCAAAGCTAAAATGCATGAATAATCTCTCGAGTGATATGGAACAGAAATGCAAGAAACGAAAACAAGAGCCAGCACAAAATGCAGTAATTGAAAAGATGATTATTCAGGTTAAGAATATTTTATCTGTTTATGGAGCATAGAGATAATGTTTTAAAAATAATATAGATATTATATTATATGTATACATAAATTTCATACGTGTATACGTATACCTTGTTTCAAAATAATTTGACTTGCTTATAAACACACAAGAAGATAAATAGAACACTAATAATGATAAAAAAAACAAATGAAAATAAGGGAAAAATAAAATAAGAATAGTGGAAATTTGAACTCACAAAAATAATTAGTAAACAAATTGCATCATGAGGTTAATAAAAGGGTCACAGGCAAGCCATATATTTTGATTGAGTTTTTTTAGCAGCCAGCAACATAAATAAATAGAATTAGTTCCCAAACTTAAATTGTCTGCAATGAACTTCAAACAAAAAACTTTGCTAAAAAAGGAAAAGATCCACAGGGATTCCTAAGAGAAATTTCTTCCGTGGGTTCTCAAAGAATAACTCTTTGTAAAACAGCAAACAATATCTTCAATAACATTTTGACATGAAAATGCTACCCAATCCCAAGTTTTGTTTTTGTAAGACATCTTCTAAGGTGGGTGATAGGTCTGACCTCCACCCACACTCCACGCCAAATGGTCAAGCTCCTGAGCTCCCAGAACAATCACAGCCCGTTTCTATATCCTGTAGACACGCAACTGAGCCCAGAAGGGTGCCTGCGAGGTCACAGTGCGCACACACATACACACACACACACACACACACACACACACACACACGGCCACATACTCAGCTATTGCTGCTTCCCCATTCTCACGCCCCCAACTTTGCGTCACCCCACCTTCTCCCTAAACGGCCCAGCTCAATAAACTGGACTGGGACCCTCCTTTAGAGTTACTCCAGGAGGTCCTCCCCAGAACCCCAAATTCAGGTTGACTGAGCTCTTTACCAGAGCGTCACCATTTACCGCGCAGTAGTTTCACACACAGAGTGATGACAAAGCCGCGTTACCTCACGCAATTTGACCAAAGGCTCAGGGGGAGTAGAAAAAGATTATTATGGCTTTTGAAACTTGAACTTCATAATGCTCTTACCTTTTGTTGTGGCTGATGTCTGAGTTGGTTCAGGAACTGTAAAAGAAAAATTTATAAAAACATAAAAATTTATAAAAATTTATAAAAACATAAAAATTTATAAAAATTTATAAAAATATAAAAATTTATATTTATAACTGCATATAGATAGCACATTTCATTTCCTCAGAGATATAAGAAATCCCGCATATTTGACTTATGATAACATAATGTTATGAACAGGAGGATCAATAGATAGATAGATGGATGGAGGGAAATGGACAGAGAGAGAGATAGCTAGATAATAAACAGGCAGAGATAGAGATAGAAAAAAAGATCATTTAGCTATCTATCTACCCTCCATCCATCTATGTTATAGCAGCAACTTACAACTACATAGTGATTTTGAATATACTGTAAGAGTTGAAAATGTGATCCTCCAAGTTGCATTTGAGTGCTGATGCTTTTTATAAAAACCTACTCGATCTACCCATAAATGAAGTATTCTGGGTTGGGGAATCAGTCCACTGGAACCTGTGGTATTAGAAGGTATTTGTGTGAAAAATAAAATAAAACTATACCTTTGCACCAGAGCATGTAAAATGTCAAAACAGGGTTAAAGAAGGCTCAAAATCTAGTAAAATTTACTAAGGGAACCTAACTTGTTTATTTGGTTCATTTTATTAAATTTCTATCTCAGTCAAACTTTCTCTCTTAGGAAGGACATTACATCAGGTAAAACGGCACGGGCCTGTTATTTACACCCAGACAATGGCCCATTATAAGCACCTAACACTGTTAATTTCTGCACTCTGTCTTCTTGTCATGGTCTTTCCATCTCAGACAGAGACCCGGGCAGTCTCGTGTGGCTTACTGCATGACCGGTTCTGAGTCTTCTCCAGCCCTGCCCTCTTCTGTTTCCCCCAGCACAGTAAAGCTCTATAGATGAGCTGTCCCAGCTGCTTGTGATTCAGCAACTCTATATTCAAGGATATCCCATTATGAAAGTATTGATGAACCCTAATCATTCCATCAGCCAGGCAGACAGCGACAACCCCTCACTCATCTCAGCTGCGGACAGCGGCAGGCTTGGTGGAAAGAATTTTTCATGGATAAAGGGAAAACTTGGAAAAGCTCGAACAGCCCCGTGTAATCACATACCTGGTATCTTACTATTTGAAAGAAACGGTGGTCTGTGAATATATGTACACCGCAACAAACTTCTTACTCACTTTTTGGTCTTTTACAAATAAATCCTTTGTAGGAGGAGCAATGAATATTAGTCCAAAGCCCAGAAGCGGCAGTCAAAGCTACACAATCACTTCGCTCAGTAGAGGGATCTCCCGTGTTCCAGTTGACAAAGGATAACGGGCTGTTGTTTATCCAGAGCCACTTTCCTGATCATCAAATAAAGCCAATAAAAACAGAAGTTAAAAATAACCCTTCTTAAAGGCAGCTTATTGGCACAAAATTCCTAAGCATATTTTTTTTTACTACAGTTAAGAGTTGTTTACGACTAGACTTTTAACAAGCAAGATTATAACGACTGATTTATTATAGGGAAGGAAACCAAGAACATGTTTATTATATAGTTTTAGTTGAAAATTTATTTCTAATTTTGCAAATATTTATACTTATCCTTCCATAGCTTTTTTATTCTGGCAAAAATATGGAAAATGCTCTTTAAATTGTCTTTAATTTAGCTACAGAAGAAATTTTTAATTAGCAGCTTTGAGAATAAAATATGTGAGTCATGCAAGCTTTCAGTTTCTATCTGAAATAAAAATGAGTTTGAATTTTCAAACTCATCACAAATTAACAAATGAAACCTCATTTTACATACACTTTGAAATATTTACAATGAAAAAATGGTTCTTCAAAAATTACCTTCAACATTTCTGAACAATCCTATCCAAAAATTAGTTTTGCTTCTAAGAGGTTCAACCAGGTATGACAGAAAACTGGACTCAGAAGCATCTTCAATGGAAGCCAGAGAGGCGCCTGTGAAGTAGAAAAGGATAAATATGATGGGAGGACCTTAAGACAGCTAAAGTTTTTTATAAACAATATTTTTACTAAGAGAAATAAAAATCAGCCCAACATCCTGGGAGGCTAAGGCAGGAGGATCGTAGATTCAAGCCTAGCCCGGGGAACCTAGCATCTTTGCGAAACTCTGCCTGAACACTAAAAAGTGAAAAAGTGCCGGGGATGTAGTTCAGTGCAAAGGCCCTGGGTTCAGTCTTCAGGACTTCAAAGTAAGTGGGGAGGATAATGTCAATAAGTGGATGTTTGTCTTCTCAAAATATCAGTTTCTATTCCAAAAATATGACTAAGCATCATTTTTGTACAAGCATGTAATGAGTTCCTACAAAATATGCAAACATAAATGAGCTATAATAAGACTTAATGAAATTGTGGCTCATTTGCCAGTTGTAAATGGAGAGTGCAAAGGAAAAACAGGTGCAATCGGCTATGGCCATAAGCAAAAGGCATGATGTATTGTGGTCTGCAAGCTTGTGTAATGGCCTGTCAGATTGTGTCATTTTGGAAAAATTTTAATAAAAATCTATTAAAAAATTGGCTATGGTCATATCAAATATTCATTGAGATGAAGTAACTAATGGGGAGAATGGCAAAAAGAGAATTTAAGTAAGAAGAGCATAGACTTTTATATAGCAGGAACAGAAAATGATTCCAGATTAATTAAAGACGAAGAGAAAAGGAAGCACAGAAACTTCTTTTAGAACAGGGATGGTTTGATTTGGCTGGAGTATCATCATAATCTGATCAGTGGAACACTAAAACAACAACAACAACAACAACAACAACAACAACAACAACAACAACAACAAAAGAATTAGGTCAAGCCCCACTTCAGGAGATGAGGGTTAGGCCTCGCTGGCAGGAGACTGGCATTTAGAGCAATGTGATGGTAAAAGAACAGTTAGTTCTGAGGGCAGCTGTCATGGACGGAACCATTCAAAGCGAAAAGAGAGAGAAAATGGAAATGCCAGCTAGACTACCATGCAACTGATGCTAAATGGTCAGCATGAGATTTTTATAGTAAAAATCTATCACTTTCTTATAATAATTAATATATTTTAAACCTTTCATGCCAGACATTTTGCTTTGGACTTTACAAGCACTATCTTATTAAATTGTTACAGTCCCTCATTAAATAGGTACTACTGTTAGATCATCCTATAGACAAAGAGACGAAAGCACAGACTAAGCTTTGGAATTTGCTGACGTCCTCACACTAGCAGGCAGAGGCGTGCGATGACTGGGCCATTCTGAATCTCGAGGGCTTGTACTTCACCCTTTGCCTACATCCCATATTACTCTGTTCTGGGTTGTGCAGTGAACCATTCTATTACCCAAAAAAATCATTAAAAAATAAACAGGTATTTCACATCCCATATATTTTACACGTATAGATATTAGCGTCATGGGACTCCAGAATAGACCACTGTGGGATTTTCCATTAGGAAATGTAGCACTTACTCATTCGAAGACATTCCAGAGAAGCTTGACCCCAGTTCCGGGTAAACGAGGATTCGATATAGTAGCAGTAGCCGTGGTAAGGGATCCACGCATTGAGCTCTGACTCCGGACACCTGCCAGGCAGCTGGGGTGGTTCGGTGGCAGGGATCTCTGTTAATAAAAAGATATTTAAAATGAAACAAAATTGGAAGTGTCGAGGTGATGTAGAATATTTGTACAGCTAAGGAAAATTTTATCAACTATCGTTATTTTTAAAAGCCTCCAATATTTATCAGTAGGATCCACCATTTTTATTACAGGGTTTTTTTTTTTTACCATTTTAAGAGTATTGCAATAGAATACACAATGACATAGCAGTGATCAATCACAGCCAAAATGTAAAACTGTAGATCTATTAATATCTGTAACGATGTTACAAGTTTTTAAAAGTCACCCCAAAATAATTTATAAAGGAATTTCCTTTCAAACCACTATTTTCCTTTTCTGGGCCCCAAAACCCTATGAATTCTTAGCTAATAATGGCACCTATGATATAACTAAATATTATAGTTAGGATTCTAGGACTGTGTCCATAATATCATTTAGTCTGATAGAACTACATGTTGCTGGGCATGGGGGCGCACGCCTGTAATCCCAGCACTCAGGAGGCTGAGGCAGGAGGACTGCTTCAAGTTTGAGGCCAGCCTGAACTACATAATGAGACTCTGCCTCAAAAAAAAAAAAAACTTACATGCATTCTGAGATAATTATTTTAATACAAATGTGCTGTTTCTATTGAAAGGGAGAAGAATTTCTCAGAGAATCCATCATTAGAGATTCAGAGGACAACCTCAATATCAACCTGCACATGTTTATAAAGAGAAAATAAACTCTAGAAATAAAGAAAACTTGCTATCTCCATTATTTTGACATGTATCTACATCTGTATCTATATCTATATCATCTCTATCTCTCTCTCTATCTCCAAGCCAGTCAAAGGAATGTTTTGTCTTCTTCTTAGCCACCCCAGACACATCACTATTTAATAACATGGACAGTGGTGTGTAGTAACTTATTCTGTCAATTTCAAATCCCTCAGTTGTCTTTGTGTATCCAATTACCCTCGGATCGCTTGCAGAAAAAATAAAAAGTCTCATTGCAATACGATGTCTTCCAGAAGCCGTCGGCATCCAGATAGACACACGCTGATTTCAGCTTGGGCTCATTAGCTGCCCAGTTATTGTATCTCATCCTCCATTTATCACTCCAAGTGTAGTCACCGTTGGTCTACAAGAATAAAAACGACCATGAACACAGAGTTCTGCCTCATTTGGAAAGTACCAGAAGAACCAAGCAGAGAATAAAAAGTCTATTTTAAGAGTACAGTTGGACACAGTGTCTTAAACATCTGTGACTAAAAAGAACATTATAAGTCATTTGTACCAACTTGAATTCAGGGAAAGAAAGCACCTCTCTGTAAAATGGGTAGTTCTTGGAGATCCGCAGAAACACAACCTTGGGAGCAGTTTGGAAAAATACCGACTAAAAAATCTATGTCTCCATCCATGAAGCTCTCTTTGTTTGCAAGTATTTCAGGGCCAAAGGAAAGTTAGATTTCATAACAAATAAAATATTTCTATTATTTAAATTATAATAAACATTAAGTAATTTTTACTGACTCGTGGACCCATGAGATTAGGGACTAATCTTTTTTGATCTCCTCATTGCTCTGCTGTAGAATGGCCCTGGTCGCAAACGACTTGGGTAAAGTCATTTATCTGGGTAGATAACGGAGAAGACCAGCCTCTTGGTTTTTAGCTACACATTCTTTCAACTATGTAAAGCATCATGCCTTTAAAAAAAAAAACAAAAAAAAAAAAACTGGCTGTTCCATTTCATTTGCTTACTTAATTTCTTATTAAATTAAGTCAAATAAATTTATGGTCACATACAAAGTAAGTAACAACATGAATATTTATCACTAGTACCTTTTAATAATCTAAAACATATTTTTATAAATTATGCCTATGAAATGTGCTATATATAAAATGAACCAGAGATAATTAAATTTTTTAAAAATTCAAATATTTTCTACCTTCCTAACTGCATCATTTAACTTCTCAAGACAATAACCAAAGAGCCAATGACAAAAATTAAAAGCATGTATTTATCTTACTAGAATTCTTTTTGTGTTCTCGCATGTTTAATCAAATAATCCCTGAACAGTCATTAACTCCACAGACATCGGAAAATAATAGTACTGTTTTAGTCATCAATATTGATATTATAGAAAATGAATCTTTCTAATAGTAAACAAAAACCCATTTTAAATTCATAAGAGAATTGTGAACACATCCATAAGAAAATGAATAACCTAATAAATCAGTTATCAAAAACAGTCAACAGAGACATAAAAACATCTTGCTTATGCTTAGTCCCAGAAATCTTTACAGAACTACTTACTTTTGACTATTCACTCTCATACGCAGGAAATACTAATTGCATAATGTGTAAGTCTCTATCTCTGCACTAGCTCACTGGAAGCTCTACGAAATCTGACAACAATCTATTTAGCAGTTTTGTCCCCTTCTGTGCTTTTCTTCCTCGGTCCTTTTCCTTATGTCGCACCATCCTAGACTACATCTGAAAAGGTTGACTTTCTCAGGGAAGCCCTCTTAGTCCTCTTCTCCGCCCAACTGGTCCCATCTCTCGCCTCCAAAAATATTCTGCATATATTTCTCTTTAAAACTTCTCCTATTGTCTCTTGGTTGCCTACTGAAATCTCTGTTTCCACAACTTCTAAGTGTGCTGGCTTGCTAGCTAGATGAGCCTATAGAGGGAGGATAGATGGCTCATAAGGCATCATCAAAGGCTTGTTTTAGGAATAATTTGTCTATCACCACCTAGCTCCAGGCCTCGTCCCTCACTTCGCGCTATGCTTTACCAAGCTTCTTTTCTCTGTTATGGAATGCAGGGAGGTGACCACACTGCGATATTTCCCACACATGCATGGAAGTCCCACAACTTCAGGACTTACATCAACTATTTAGATTCAGAATACAATTCTAATATTCAAGAGCAGTTATATAATTTCTAGGTTGATTTCTGACATGTACGTTACTACCATTCACAGTGCGGAGCAGTTTCTTTCATTTAGCTGTTCAACAGAATGAAAAGGAAAAATCATATTCAACCACAGTTTATGCACGTCAGGTTGTGTGTTTTTTCCAGCATCTTACCAAGTTGCTGTTCAGGCCAATCCACACAGGTACATTAAATGGCTTCATTTTTAACCACAAAAATGCATTAGTATAGGGATCCAGAATGCTAGCAATAAGGGACGTGTAACCCTTGCAATATTTCTCTGCTTCGTGCCATGTTAACTTATTTTTCATGAGTGAATAGCTGCTTTCACCATATTTAATAAAGCCATTTGCCGGAACTGCTGTTGGAGAATTAGACAAGGAAGGATCTGGAAAGAAAATATTATTTCCATTAGCATTACCAATAAATAGTAATTAAGCCTCATCAGCATATAACCTCTCTACCTCATCCACCAACAAAATAACCAGAAGAGCATAAATCCAAACTATCAGTGTTAAAAATATCACCATGAATCATTTTATATCAAAGAAAAAACAAACTTTTTTAGTCAGCATGGTTGGTTGAATAATTTTTAATCTTTATTTAGGATAACATAGATATCTGATGAAGATTCTAAATTAAAAAAAACTGTTGCAAATTCATTGTGATCTAGTATCTACACAAAAGAAATGCCACTGTGCAATCCTAAAAATTAAAGACTCTGTCATCTTGTTATTATGAATCTTTATTCTTCTACTTTTGCCAAGTTTCAAGGTCAAGAATAGTCTTCTCTCTCCGTTTGTCCCCTTCCATTCATAATGGTGTCTGTTTGTACCTATTTTGTTCCCTGATATGTAGCGCACTTGTAAGACACTGGTACAGGTTGGAATGAAAACACACACATACATACAAACACACACACACACACACACACACACACATATGTACCGTCCTTGGTTCATTTAACCTTGATCTCAGGCCCAAGTTTTGCTCTTACAGATGACTTCCCGCTTACTAAGTTTCCCACAGCTGACCCAATGTGGCCCAGGAGCCGGAGCCTTGCTAAGTCAGTCGCCTCCACTTTAGACCTTTCTTCCTGAACGTCCCAGCACAGGTTTCTAATCGAGGCTTTATGTCCATGCTGACTCCAGGCCATTTAATCAAGACACAAAACCAGAGCTTGCTCCCTTTACCTTAGCCGATGCCCTAAGGCAGAGGTAAGCGGCACCAGGGAAGCAAGTCTGGTCTATCGTCTGTTTTCTGTAGCCCGTGAGTTACCAATGGCTTTTAAATGGTTGGGGGAAGAAACCAGAGAACAATACTGCGTGATATTGTAAATGTTATATGAAATTCAAATTTGTGTCCATAAATAAAGTTTTACTGGAACACGCGCATTTGCTTACATATTGCCTACGCCTGTCTGTGACCAAGACACAGTTGAATCATCCCCTCCGTCACTGTGTGGCCCGCACAACCTGAAACATTTACCACGTGGCTCTTTGTAGAAAAGTAACCCTTAGCCGAGAGTTCCAGATACTTTGCTAACCACTTTTTACCTTGGCCCATTCTCTATCCTGTTCCACTTTATACTAGCTCAATCCATCACCTGCCTTCTTCTAATACCTCAGAGGAGCTCAACTTTTTTTGGTTGTGCCTCCTAAGCAGCAATTGCCTTTCAGCTTTGCTTTCTCCTGCTGTTGCTGCCATCTTGTGTTGGGAAGATGTCATTAAACCAAGAGACCGGATAGGACGCTTAAGGTATCAGTCTGTAAGAAACTGCCTCTTTGTTTCCCATCTTCTGAAGATCTGGGCTTATCTTAATGCCATCGGAAAACTTGGGGACCATTGAAAGTAGCAAATAAGGCTTGAGGTAAAGTTTAAAAACAAAAGAAAGAACAGGAGAGTTCCACAGAAGGCTATGTAGGACTAGGAAACAGCTCTACCCGTTTGCTCTACCCAATTCCATAAAATCTTTCATAGAAAATACATAGAAGCGAGAAAACTGAAATGTTGAGAGGTTGTTTCTAGGTGGTTAGATCATAGGCAACTTTTTTTTTTTTTTTTTTTGTGGTGCCGGGGATCGAACTCAGGCCCTTGTGCTTGCAAGGCAAGCACTCTAATCACTGAGCTAAATCCCCAGCCCCAACTTTTTCTTTTCTTTATGATTTTATTATAGTTTCTAGCTTTTCCACAAAGAGCATATTCTATAGATTCTTTAAAATAGTGTTTCCTGGTAAATGTGGTAGTGCATGCGTGTAATCCTACCACTCTGAAAGGCTGAGGCAGGAGGATGACAAATTTGAGTCCCACCTGGGCAACCTAGTGATTTAGCAAGAACCTGTCTGAAAACTTAAAAAAAAAATTTTATAAAGGGCTGGGATTGTGGCTCAGTGCAAAGGAACTGGGTTCAGTCCCCAGTACCACAAGAAAAGATATTTCTTTAAATTATTATATTAAAATACATACAATGAACATATGTATGTTTTTAAGTTTATATATATATGTGTGTATTTTGAAAAATGCAGAAAACCAAAATGAAGGAACTAAAGTCATCTTTTATCCCACTATTGGTAGATAACAATACATTCCTATTTTGATGTGCTTCCTTGGAGTTTTTGTAATTATTTTTAAAAGGAGATTGATAGCCTTTTTTTTTTTTTTTGTGGTGCTGTGGATCGAACTCATGGCCTTGTTTGCAAGCACTCTAACCAGTGAGTTAAATCCCCAGCCCAGCATTTTTTTGATAATTTATACAATTTTACACGCTGCCTTTTTTCACTTTAACAATGTGAGTCATTAAAATATTTCAAACGTCATTATGCATATGTTTAGAAGATTCTATCAGATTCTATCACCTATGTTCAGAAGAAAAAGAAGATTTTAAATAAGCACACGAGTCACTGCTCATTCCTGGAATCATGCTCCCCTCCCTACCCAGGCAATTTGGTGTTACTGGCAGCCTGGGAGTCAGGTGTGCTGGCCGACAGATGGGCGCCCTCCGGGATCAACCTGGAGACTGGGGTCAGGCTACCCTCCCCCTCACTCAGACATCAAAGTCTCCAGCTGCTTAAGTCTCTTATATAAAATGGACCAACCCTAATTTAAACACTATACCATGGATACATCTACTGAAACATCACGTGGTACCCTATTAACAGGTGTAAGTTTTAATATTTTTATGTATCTGCTAAAAAGTTAATTTAATAAAATTTAAAATTGACTCAAAATGGCGTAGCACTTGCGTATAACCTATATGCATCCTCCTATGTACTTAAAATCATCTCTAGATTACTCATAATGCCTAACACAACATAAATGCTAAATAAATAGTCATTACACAGTATTGGTTAGAGAATTGTGACAAAAAATAGTCTGTATATGTTTAGTACAAGAATAGATGCAAGTTTTTTTCTGAATATTTTCTTTTTTGGAGGGGGCCGGGAATCGAACTCAGGGCCTTGTGTTTGCTCTAACCACTGAGCTAAATCTCCAGCCCCTTTCTGAATAGTTTCAATCTTTAACTAGTTGAATGCAAGGATGTAGAACACACAGATGCAGAGAGCAGACTGTATAAAGAGAAAGCAACATGGCCCAGACTGGATTTGGGATTAGGAAGTTAAAATTTCTGCTTTTCAAACACCTGAAAGGATCATCAGTAATTTTCAGCCACCGTCATGAATTCATGTTAGGTCCCTGATTCTTCACGAAGTGTTGAGAGATGTTAAATCTGAGAGAGCCAGAACCTTCAAACCCAAATTCATCCTTTGAGAGCAGTACTCCGGGTGACACCGTCCCTACCCTTGACCCTCACCTCTAATCTATTTTTAAATTTCTGATTCTTGGGCAGCTGGACATGATCGTTCTAGCTTCGCTAGAAACTAAAGCTGTGTACAACCATAATCTTGATTCGCAGTAAATAGTCCAGTGTTCTATTTTATTTCATTTAACCACGTTCAGGGTTTCTGAGATGTAATAAGAATCTCAAGTCAGATATCTACATGTTTTAAGACACAGAACATAGACAAGCTGGGTACCACAGCACACGCCTGTAATCCCAGCACTTGGTAGACTGAAGCAGGAGAATCTCTGTGAGTTCGAGGCCAGCCTAGACTACACAATGAGTTCAAGGCCAGCCTTAACTACATAGCGGAACCTGTCTCAAGAAACAAAAGGACATGGGACAAACGATGAGGCATATATGACACTTCACGGCAACATTTCTTACATTACGAGTTGAACTGTGGTTTTGCTAACATCAGAAAAGGTACAAGTAGGCAAATATTTCAAATTTCTAAAAAAACTAGGAAATGTTTTAGTTCAAGTTTAATCTACACAAAATTCACATTTTTCTGCAGTGTTAAGGAAGCAGACTCATGAATAAAGTCTAGGAAATGACTGTTGCAGGCTCTCGTGGATTAAAGTAAGAATCCAGGAAATGGGGACTCACCTGGCAGTGTCTGGCATATGTAGCCTTTCTTCTTGTCACAGACATCATCCATCCATTTCCCTGCGTCCCTCGATTTGCCTCCCATAATAACAACACAGTCAGCCTGTATATTTGTGGGGAAAGAAAAACAAGTAGGAATTAACAATTATTAACATCAATTCATTAAAAAGCAAAAATCTTCAATGCTCCTAACTTTCAAACTTTAAGACTGTCCTACTTTACCGTATACTCAGCCTTAGTCACTTTCTGCCCAAACCGTACCCACTTTGCAAGCAGATCTCGCACAGGACACTTACTATCTGAATTGAAAACCAAATAGACTGGGATAAATTCGAGACCTAAGACTCAGAAACTCTGCTATCAGAAAAGTTGTTGATTGCTACGAAAACTTAGGAACCAAAGACACTAGGAGAGCTAACTATCTCTCCACTGAACCCTCCCTCTCCAAATCCAGAAATAGGTATCCCATTATTTAAGAAAAATGAGCACAATCCATATTTTATTGCTAACTTCATTTATAAAATTATTGTTATAGTTTCAGAGCTGACTTCTACTACAGCTAGAAAGTTTTGCGTCTTATTTATAATTTTGGAGGCGACTATGCCAGGGCCAGAAAAACACTGTATTTAGTCGTGAATGTTTATACTTTCATGTTTCTGTAAGATAGTTTAACAGCCAAAAGTGAACCCAAAAATGTGACGTAAAACACATATCTACAAGGGTTTTCATCCACTATTATATAAAAATTTTGATTATACCATGTGTTGGACTTTTCTAACCCATCAGTTGTAATAATCATAGCAATCATGACAATATACTTGCCATGTCTGGCACAGATCTAAATGCTGCCCATGTATTAACTCATTTAAATTCACATCCCTCCAATAACATAGGTACTCTGATTGTGCCCATTTTTTAGGTGAAAGAAACAAAGCACAGGGAAATGAGGATGCTCTCCCAAGGTTGCCCAGGTAGTAAGTTAAAAAGAGTTAGCATCCATGTCACAGACACTGTTTCCAAGCCTGTGCGATAACGCCCTACTATACTGCTTCTGCATGAGGAGGAACACAAGGCAGGCTGGGGAGCCGGAGGACTTCCGGGAAAGGGGTCCTACTTGCTAAGGGGCCACGAAGGAAGGGGAAATGGAGAATTATCTCAAACGAATGTGATACCTACAACCTTCCTCCCCTGCCATAAGGAAGACAGGCAGGCCCGCATGCCAAAGGTGCAGAGAGGAAGGATGGAAAGAACCTCCATCCCTGGTGAGGCTGGGGAGCCATGTCTCATGTGCCACCAATTATAAAACACGCTTTTCATATTGTAACCTTTCTCAAATAAGAGGTGCATACCATAATCAGCAGAATTTAATTAGTAGATTCTGGTTTGTGGCACATACAAAGATAGTTTTCCAGTCAGTGGTATCTTAGGTGGAATGAAATATTATAATTTGTCATGGAGATATTAACTATTCCTTGCTGTTTAAGATGACTGAGTTGTACTTTTCTTGTAGTTACAGCTTCATCAATCTACATAAACTCGCCCTTCCACAGAACTGAGCTGTTCGATCCGCTTAATCAGCAGGAGATGGAGTCACCAGCTTCCAGGACCTGGCCCGACTCTGCAAGAAGCTGGCTTCTAATCACTTAAGTTTCACCTCTACCCCCTTTCCATGTCCCCTTCCCTGGGAAACTTCTCTGCATCTGTTTCTCAATATCTTTTCATAGACACACTTTAACAAATGTAAAGGAATAATAATCTTGCAAACTACACTCTATGACCACAATTAAAGAAGTCAGCAATATCTAGAAAACCCCAAAATGTTTAGAAATGCTGTCAATAGTAATACGCCAATAGTCATAGACACATATAATCTAAAAATAAAGTGATCACAGTTCATCTGAAAATGAAAGTTACCAAAGTGCCATGGAAAAGTAAATACAACTTCCCATTAGGAAAAAAAAAAAAAATAGGGGGCTGGGGATTTAGCTTAGTGGTTAGAGCGCTTGCCTTGCAAGCACAAGGCCCTGAGTTCGATCCCCAGAACCAAAAAAATATATATATACATATTAAAATATATGTAAAGAATTCCACACTGACTTAAATGCTGTTTAATTCTGTCCATTTTTCAAGTCCAAAAATGGTCACAATATTATGCGTGTGTTTTGATTCCATTTTTGTGAAATGTAAACTCTACATACATATTCTTTAAAACTCCAAGAGTAAACTCAACAGAAAATTAAGCGTGTTTTCCCACATGGTAGGAATAGAGACGCTTTTGTTCATTCGTTGGTTTTTCTTGTTTCTACCTTTTTTACATTCTCAAAACAACAAAAGTGTACACTGATGATTTTGATTTATGTTAAATTCATTTCTCATCCATTTATCTTTTCAAGTAAACCCTAAGTCACTCCACTTTAACTTCAGTAAATTGTCATCCCTAACTTATGCAAAGAAGATTAGAGAATTTCTCCATGGAAAAATCACTTACCCATCATCAAAATATATCCACCCTGCATATAGGCACCAAACTGTCATTAAAAGCTCTTCTGATCAATCAGTTTTGCATTTAATCTTATTTTTTCTGTCTACCTGACAAAGTGCAAACTCCCTCAAAGAGCATCTGTATTTTTCTAAATTCTACTTTCAAAGCTGACTTCTACTTCCTTTATACAAAGAAAAACCAAAAAACTCTCCTGCCATATGCAAAGCCATCTACTCCTACCCAACACACCTTGTACCCTCTTCTTTAAGACTTTGCTCACCTGGCTCACTGAGCACGACCTTCCTTGCCTATTTCCTCTGGTAATTATGTTTTAAGTTTCTCAAAGAAGGGATTCGTAGTTGATTCTCTTATATTCCCCTCTATCATGTCATGCACTAACAGTGGCTTGCACAAAGAGCTCCGTAGATAACGTCCGCTGATTAAATGACTGCCGCATCCCAAGGAGTTTTCCTCTTTAATACAGTACCTTATAGCCGATCCTGTCTTCAGACATTTTCACGTCTCAACTGTAACCTTCCTTATGTGAGACTTGCATTCTAGTTTAAGTGTATACTTTTTAAAAGTAAAAACAAAATCTTACGTTTTTTCCTGCTCTTCACAATCGTCAGTATGATGTTTGACACCATTGGCTGACTATTCAATTATATAAGAACAAAAATAATAAAACAAAGACTACCTCTTCTGTTAATGCACAAAAACACTTAGCATAATCCGTGGCACATAAAAAGCACTTTACAAATATGATCTTAATAAAGATAGCGATGACCTGGATGGGACCTTTAGAAGTAGGAGTAATAGCTTCCAGACCTGCAATCCTACAACTGCTACAAGGGACAAGGGGCAGCTGAGGCAAAGAAAGTTGGTACCTTGGGTTCGAGTATTTGTCCTGATTACTAATTAGGCTTAGCATGGAACTGGGTCTCCCTACTACTCGCTACCACCTATCTCCCAAGACAAAGTGTTCTTAACAAAATATACAGGCCTTCTCTCAAGGTTGGCTCCCTCTGAAACAGTTAAAATCTGCAAGAAAGTGCCACAACAAGGAGTACACTGATAGATTTTTCATAGGAGATTAGTCAAAAACAGGATGACCCCAGGCAAGCTGGTAGTGAACAAAGAGGGGACCTGAAAGTGATATTTACATCTTCGTAAGAAAGGCTGCTTCTTCTTCCACCAGGGAAACCTTTTCCCCAGTTTGTATAGTGAACTCCTCGCCCATCCGTCCAAAGGAACTTGTGCTCTGAATTGACATCGTTCAGCCCGATCCAGGCATTAAAAGTGGAATCCTTCATAAGAGCAGTAAGAAATGCTAAAAGAAAGTTACACGAAATAATTTTAAATTGGGGGTTCATATTCAACATAGAGAAAATATTTAAAATACATCAACTTCAAAATACTGAGCATGGGATTCAAGTCTTTATTCAAGAATATTTAAAAGAACTTACCATGAAAACATTCCGACCTTAGCACCATGACAGCTATTGAGCTGTGGACACTGAAGAGTTTCCTACAGTGAGAGCCCAGGTTTTATCTAGGCCACTGCAGATGGGGGTGCCAGCTGCACCCTGTTCGAGGGGCACCAGGGCAAGGGGAACAAAAGAAGCTGAAGTTTCTCTGGTGCTCCTCTCTGTGATGTGCACCCCAATCTGGCTGAGTCTGCCTACCAGACTGCAGAAAGAAGCACATTGTCCTAATTCATAAAACGTTACCCTGTGAGTTAGTAGCTGTCCTGACTCTGTACATCAAATAATCTGATTACAACAATTAGTGAAGACAGGGCTCTTAACACAGACACGTTCTGAAAATCAAAAGAAGAGACACCACATTCTCAAATTATTACTATCTCACATTGCCGATCCAAAAGAGCCACTCAACCGGGATTCCTCCTGGGCTGGCAGCTCCTAGGGACTGGCGACGGTCTGTGAATGTGCCTGGACCCAGGGGCCATCCTAATGCTAAAAGGATCTCGTCACTGGGTGAAGGGTTCTAGAAAAGTTCGGAGTACGCTAAACAATGTAGCTTTTTGCTTCTTTACCAATCCTGTAGCAGAAGATGATGGTGAATATTCAGAAGCGAGAAACGGATTAAGTGTACCTCTGCCCACTCCCTTCTTTTGGTTCATCCTTATGCCTGCTATGGCCTTCGGCTGCTAGCAACTGTGCCCAAATCATGACCTCCAAGGTGCATAAGCACCTACTCAGTGGAACAGCAATTTGCAAATCTGGACACTTACAGTTGCCTACTGAATGTAAATAGGAAGGAATGATCTTGCACTTGGGGTTAATAACAGAAGATGCAAATAGATAAAACTATCTGTTTATTCTATTCCACAGAGCAGTCATTGCTAATACTTACACTTTTTGCAGAACACTAGAGGTAGCAAACACCTCAACTAAAGATAAGAAACAAAAAAGCAACAAAAAGACTTTTCTTCCAATATTTTTCAGAGAAATAAGAACGGGGTAGATATTTATTTTGGTTTTATTTTGTTTCTTAAATAAAATGGTAACTTACGCCTTATCCCTAACTGGAAATAAAATGTGGAAAAGCTCCACCTGCCAATAGTCAGCACTTTTTTTTTTCTGCTGCCAACAACCACAATAAGAACTCGGCAACGCGTGCATGCTGCCAGGAATAATGTTATTTTACCTGAAAATTGTTTCCTTCTGCACATCTCTACTACCCGGGTCCTAACTTTGTTATGCCAGGAATGAGCACTTTGTGGATAAGAGAGGAAACTAATCACTGTGCTTCTCTGCTGGGTAGCTAACCCCAACATGTGGTAAGCCAGTCAGAGAAAAGTGAACACTGTATTCTCGCATTGTGTGCTATGGTTTGACCCTTTTCTTTCGGTGTCTGGCAAGTCGTTGAACTTGTCAAGGTTCTCGGTGAAAGCTTGGTTGGTCTATTGTACAAAAATGTTCTAAGAGAACAAAATGGTGGCACGTATAAAACTTAGGGTGAGCATTATGAAAGGTTTTAGTTTCTTTCTTATACTCTTTGGGATGTATCATTTTGGGAAGTAAAGGAACTTTTTTTTTTAGTAAAGGATTTTGGAGGCCAAAGAATCTCTGAAGAAAAGAGAATATTCAGTCTATATTTCTTCTATGACAACCTCATGAACTTATACACACGACAAACATCCACCAGACATGTCTTCTGCACAATGTACCAGCCAGTATATGTGACTCTACATCATCCATTTGAGCACCTCCTGTTCAAGTATTTTCACAACTCCTTCCTTACCGTCCTCACCAAGCAGCTCATCTGATCACCTCTAGCTATTATAATGAGCCCTCATTGTGAGCCTAAATCTATTATTTCTCTGTGACAGCCCCTCAGTGGCCTAGGTCTTCCATCTGGAACCACACATGATGACCCTTTCAAAGTCCACATCCTTTCTCTGTCAGACTGTTTAACCTGAGGGTCTCTGACTCATAAATTGCTTGCAGTGGTTTCCTAATCCTTCATCAGTTTATAGTCTGCATCTCCTGCAGTTGGCCAACATCCTCCTCGAAGTGCAAATCATACTTAATATCTACTTCGCATAACTTAATACCTTCTTCACCAAAGGTGGCCCCAAGAGACCAGGCAAAAGTGCTAAGTGCCCTCCTTTTGACAATATAGACAATGAATCTTTACAATCTGTTATATGGATATGGCAAGTTTCCTCCTTTAGTGCTCTTCACAGGTCTGGTTTATCTTTACATTTTATAAAAAATGTTTCTCTCAATTTGTTCAAAGCTCGTATTTATCAGTTTTACTGTATCATAAGTTATACGATCAAGTGACTAAAAAAGGAATAAATGTGAAGTCAGCAATTTTTCATTTTGTTCTTTAGCACTAGTCTTTGATTCTTTGGGAAATGAACTGACTGAGTGGAAACAGAATGGGATGCATCTGGCCAGACCTGGGATCAATCCCCAAACCCATTTCTTAAGGGGCAAATTTCCCAACTCAAGGTTCTCCAAGCACCACTTCCTCACTCAGGAAAGTGGGTAACAAGAGTTCCTTCATGGAAGCTAAGAGCAAAGATAGTTAAATTATACTTACATGAAAATGGGAGAGAACTCTCTATAAAGAGTCCAGCAAATTGTGTCTATGGTTGAATAAAATCATTTTTAATAAATGGTTTTTTTTTCCTTACTAGTTTTCAATACTAAAAAGCCAAAAAAGCAGTGATAGTCAGCAATGTCCTAGCATTTTACAGGCAAACATACATATTTAAACCTGTCATTGATTGGAGGATGGCCCCATACCTTGCTCCTGATCGCTAAGTACAGAAGCCAGATTCCCTTTAAATCCTATGCAAGCATTTCGTGCCTCTTGCCAATTCTTTTTCTCTTCTTCAACAAATCCAAAGATTTTGAAACACTGAAACGGAATTTTTAAAAAATGGGGGTTAACTAAAGCTAATAAAGTTGACCCTAAAAAATTAAAATCATTCAAGACAACTACAGGTAGATTTTCTCACAACCAAACAGCAAGCTTTATTCTCCCTTCAAATAAAGACTACAACTATTTGGGTAATATCTTAAATATGCCTTCAATTTCCATTGAAAGTTTATCATTAGAATCTGTACTCAGCCTTGCCAAAAATTCCCTAAAGTGTTGAGGTCGGCAGAAATTTTGTTTTGTCACGCTCCATACTGATCATTGGCAAGATTGCAACAACCTCTCCTAGTATAGTACCTTGTTGTTGTAAAACTTCCAACCTTCCTTACAGCCACCTGGGGTCGGGGGTGCGGTGGGCACGGCGGTGGTATTAATACTGCTGTTGTGCCGCTGGCAAATGAAGGGATTTGGATAACCACAATTAATGTCATTCCACAACCCTGGTAAAGAGCAAAGTCAGTTACTTTACACTTTTGTGCTTATGCTTAAAAACACTTTTTTACCTGTGTATTTGTATTGTATAAGGATTCACAAACATAGTTTAGAATATGATCAAACTGTTTTTTCTACAAGTGACTGGAAGAATCCACGCTATTTCCTTTAAGCTGATAATAGTTCAACTCTACAGAGCGATTTCTACGAACCAAGCATGTACTTTCTGTTGCAGAAATAGTATCTAATTAGTAATCACCAGTAACAATAATCTAATAATACCTAAGCACCTGCTCAGTTTCAGGTGCATTATCTCATTTAATCTCCTCGACAATGTCATTATTTCCATTTTATAGAATAACAAGAAACTGGAGAGAGAGGTAAAGATGATAGATGTACATATTCCAGATATTTTCCTCAAGAATGTGAAAAACTCTTTCGTAATTTGGGAAGAGGTAAGAATACTGCGTCCTTAAAAACTCAACAGTTTTGCTGCTAATTAGAATTCGCTTTTCTTTTCCTTCATGACATAAATACACAACTTGCTACTTTTTGCCGAAGGACACAGGAAATGACGCATCACATCGCAAAGCACATTCAAAAAGATTTATGTGTTTTCTACCTGAATCTGTATACAAGGTTACGCAGTTTTCATCCTCATTTGCAAAATTGGGTTCACCTGGGGCCCAAGACACATAATCTACTTTGCTTCCATCCATCCAACTGGAAAAGAAAATGCAAGCATTTTGCAAAAATCCAGTCATTAAAGATAATTGGCTACAACCTTGCAGCGGGAAAGGGCAAGTCAAGGAAGGCAAAGGCTGCTCAGGACAATGAGCAAACACAAGAGGGCGCCTCGAGAGACTGACAGGAAAACTGTAGAAGCCTGCACACGGGGTGCATCCCGGGGCTTTGTGCTTCCAAGTCACAACTCTGACACCTTTGGGTCCAATCTACAAATGACTCCAAATTACGTTTAATCTTGCAAAACGTCACTTGTCTTTGTTTTCAGATATCATTGGTCATCAGTAAATCATCCACTATCAGAGAAATACAAATACTAAATATTGGTCTGCCTTCTTTTACCTCCCTGGAGAAATGACCTTTAGTTCTGAAGCAGGAGAAGAAATGGAGAGCCCAGCGACCCTGGCAGTGGAGCAGAAGCCAAAGTCCCCCTACTGTCCTCGTCAGCACGATTCCCACATAAGCAAATCACCCGCAGAGAAGCAGAGAACACAGAGTTTCTCATCAGGCCCATTCTCTGACTCCTACGTCGATTCAGGTTTGTTCTAAAGTGGGTGGGCCAATGCCTGTTTTCCTGAGTTATGAAATTCAGAGACCAGGGCAGCCAAAAGGAAAAGAGATCACAATTTGACTTTCTCTTTTTAGAGATGATAAAACGGGTGCCCGTCCAAAGGAAAATCAAATGTTCCTGTTCTTTAGAAGTAATGAGCTTAAATTTGAGTCTCCCTTGTCCAAAGATGGCAATAAAAGCCCCACAGAATAAATGTGGCTAAGACATCTGGGCATGAGCCACAAGCAGCTCTCTGCTCTTCAAATTAAGGAGAACACGTGTATTAATAAATGAAGAAAGAAACCTCAAAGATGTACTAATTTTCTCCATCTAACTTAGCTTTTTCTGGCCCCTGTGTTTAATAGAAAGCAAAGTAATCATTCTTTTGAACGCAAGTAGACTTGAAACTGGTGCTTTAAGCAATGGGCGAGACAACGGGAAAGGGCTCTTTGGTTCTGGTTCCAATGTTAGTCTAAACGGGGTCATAATTTTTCAAATTAATTCAGAATTCCTATCTAATACATCTTCTTAGATAATGATATACTGATAACCAGTGATATCCTGAAACAAAGATAGGTGATATTTTGCATATTGAATCCAATTTTTAATTGTTTGAGAATTATTAATGTCGAAAAGATTTAAAAGGATCATTTTCAATTCTTTTTTGAGAGATGTTTTTCAGATTGAGAATGCTGTACAATTTTTAAAATGTGTTCAACAAAAAGCAAAAGTCTCAAAATCTCAGTATTTTCAGATCAGTTTTTCCTTAAGCAAAGGTGTTTTGGTTGATTTACTTACGTAAATGTCTTATCCAAACTGATCAATAAACCAATAAAATATGCTGACATTGATGGTGCACCCTTCCTGTTTACCTACAACACAAAATTACACATACAGTTCAATTTATAATCACATGATAAGCAAGTTTTTAAACAAAATCTTTACATTAACGAGGCCACCTATTTGGAAACTTTTCTAAGGGGAAATTCATGCAGAAATGTTGTATATTCTAAGTTATGTTCTTCGTCAAAATAAAAATTAAAATATGCACACAATTTAGCAACATACATTTATAAAGCAAATGTCATAAGTCATTCTCTATAATATCAAATGCCTGTAAGGGTGTTGAAGACATCCCTTTAAAAAAGTAGCTAGTGAGGATTGTACATCAAAAGAAATATTTTCTATCTGTATGGATTTAATATATAAATGTTGTGAATATGTAAAATAGTGCGTGAATATATTTTGGGACATACTCTCAGAATTTCAAAGCAAGGTAGGTCCTCAGAGGCAATAAGACCACATGCCATATCGCTGTAATCATACAAATCGTTTTCTTCTAATATTGATCAACTTATTTTTGCTGTTGTCCCTCCCACTTCTCTGGCAAATGATAAGTACACCATGAAGATTTTTAATCTCAAAGATAAGGGGCCAAGCACTCTTAGAAGAAATAAATTATACCTTCAGTAATAGCTGACAATTCGGATACAAATTAGAGATTTTCATATGAACAATCAAGATATACTATGTATTAGCCAATGATTTGGTTCAATAAAACAGACATTTTAATTAATAATAAAGATGTATGACATACAAAGGGTCTCTGACTGATATATAAAAGTTAGTTAAGAATTATAATCTTTGAATAACAAATTAATAAACTCTAAGTCATCAAACATGGATCCTACCAAAGACCAGACTAAAAAAATGTTTCTGGGTTCTACAATTCCACCCTGAATATTCAAACAGTAAGGTATTATTCCCACTATGCCCCCCACCTTGGGCATTCACATAAATACCCCTGAATTTAGAAACTTCAAATTCACCACATAGTTTGAAATTATTACATGGGCTGCCAGTTGCAGACATTGTCTATGTTTATGACATGTCACTTATCCCGTTCTGAACCATATTCTTACATATTTCCATAGAAACTTCTTTTCACTTTCGCTTTTAACAGTAACAAGATCACCAAAATTCCTCTTGCAAAAAGCTCGCGCATTGTCCATGCTTTCCTTCTGTTTGCTAAAATAATACTGGTAGTCTTTGTAAATAACCCACCCATCTTCAGTGACTGGTGGATCTGAAAACATAATGAGAAGAAGTGATGAGTGTTACTTACATTAAAAAAAATCTGGTAAGTATGGACAGAGTAACTATGTTAACAATATCTAAAATTCTGAGAACCCAGAGTAAGGAGAATGTCTGTGTCAAATACAGACTAAAACTTGCCTAAACCCAATAGGGACCTTCCACCAACCCTGTAAAACCAGTCAGCTCCTCTTCCCAGTCAAGCTCCCTGTGTCATTATTAGGTAAAAGAATTCCCAGTATTATTTTCATCAATCAAATGGCACAACTGGAAAGAGTCACATATGTCCACTCACAATATTCCAGGTCCCGCAAATGAGAGCTACGGGAAATTGGATTTCATCCCTGTATAAGAAAGAAACTCTTACAGATCGATTTGGGTGCTTCAGGGAGGAAGCGGAGAACCAAGGAATTCACACACCAAGAGGCTGTCTAAGGCTTCTTCTAAACCCTGGAATTATGGTTCAAAAGACTTTGTAGATGTGATTCAGTTATGGATTTTGAGAAGGGGAGATTACCCTGGATTATCAGGATGAGCCCTGAACATCCTCCCAGTGTCACTATGGAGGGACATAGAGGGAGATTTGACTGTGTCAGAAGGCCATACAACAACTGAAGCGAGGTGCTACTTTGCTGGTGTTGAAGATGGAGGGAGTGTGAACAACCTTTTCGGACTGTGGGGGCTCCTGAAGCTGATAAAAACAAGGAAATGATTCTCCCCAGAGTCTCTAGAGGGAAGGAGCATGGTTATACTGCCATCTGGATTTTGGCCCAGAGAAACGGATTTCACATTCCTGACTCCCAGAGCTGCAAGGGAATAAATGTGTATTTTTTAGGCCACCCTGTTGGGGGTAACTGGTCATTGCAGTCACCGACCATGAGTTAAGAAGAGGAAACCTGGCCCTTGAACTTGATTCACGGACCCACAGGAAGTTGTGCTAACGGATCTTATGTTTACACATGTGGGCTGCTTTTTGGAAAGGACAATCAACTTTTCACAAAATTCTCAAAAGTGTTACGAAATTCTCTCCATTGTCCTGAGATGTGTTCATTCATTAAGATAGGAAAGAGGAGAAAAAGACAACTCATACAGAGACCACAAACACCTACTTTCTTGTGGAGCTGGTGTGGGCTCTGGATTTGGTGTTTTTCCTGTAAAACATGAAAAAATTAGGTACAAATTTGCTCCAACTTCTGCAATTATAGGTTTTTCTAGTTTCATGGAACAAAATTGCTAAAAGTCTTTACCATCCCACACGCTGCCATACACACAGACTCATATTCACTTACACTGTGGGGAGGGGAGTAAAGGAAAAGGAAATAGGAATTAATATTTAAATAAATTATGTATAATAATGGCCAGCAGAAATTGGAAGAAGGTCTCTAAGTCCAAGTAGTATCATATAAAGAAAAGAAAAGGACACGAGTTTTAGAATTACGAAGCCTGACTTCAGATTCCAAGCCTGGATTTAAGTTGCTTAGCCTTCATTTTGTCGACTACAAAAAAGAATGAGTAAAATGCATAATTATGGTAAAATATGTGACTTATTGCTATGTAGTAAGTGCTCAGTAGACATGAGTTCTCCCCAGAATAGAGGATGCAGAAACAGCCCCAGGCACATTTAGCCATCTGATCTTTGACAAAGGGGCCAAGAATATAACACTGTAGGAAAGACAGCCTCTAATAAATGGTGCACGGAAAACTGGCTATACACATGTAGAAGATTGATCTAAACTCATATTGTTCAACATGTATTGTTCAATAACATAAAAATGGATCAAAGATCTAAATATTAAAACAAACACTTATTAATCTGCTGGAAGATAAAATAGGAAAAACTCTTAAAATAGAAGAATGGGCAAAGACTTTCAGAATGAACCTCAATTGCAAAAAATAATAATCAAAATATATAATAACATCAAGAATCATTAAATGGGATCATAACAAATTAAAAGGCTTCAGTACAACAAAAGAAACAACCAGCAGAGTGAAGAGACAACATACAGAATGTGGAAAATTTTTGCCAGCTATTCCTCAGAGGACTAATACCTAGAATATATAAAGAACTCAGAGGAATTAGGCTCCCCCAAAAAAGATCCAATCAAAAAATGAGCAACTGAAATGAATAAACACTTCTCAGAATAAAAAGTACAAATGCACACGTCTTTAAATACCACATTGTTCCTCTGGTGTGAGACACTGAAAGTATAAATAAGGACTAAAATGTATTATATTGGGAAAGGGAAGAAATCACTCAGAGAGGAAGGGGAACAAAGGAGGGGAGAAGGAACACAGGGAAAAGTAAAACAAAAGAGAATAGAAGGGAGAAAATGGAAACAAAGCTTTTGTAAACAAGGAGGAGAAAAAGGGTC